>JBBPBX010004822.1:28921-47187 GCA_038048925.1 Garcialebias charrua
ATGTACTTTATGTTGTTGGAATAATTTGAATAACATATTAAGGTTAAATATCTTTCAGTCAGCTTTTTCTCTATTGGGTCATTTGGTATTTAAACTTACTTTTTTTTTTACTTTTTGAAATGGAAATCCAACTTTGCATGAAAATTGAGTTGTAAACTACCTTTTAAGCCTATTTGTTTACACAACACCAATGAGTTGACCGTTTAATATTTTTTATCTAACAGTAATTAGTTCCTAATTCCCCACAGGTCATTTGGTGTGTATTTACAGTTTTAGAGCTGCCACAAAAGGAAGTTGTTGTGAATCGTATTTTTCACATGGCTTATAATCACACTGTCCATATGTTTTTGGACGACCTCTTTTTTTTTTAATCAAATCCAATAAAAACGTCCAGTCACTAATAAATGTGTAGTTGTAACTAAGCTAATGTAACAAAGGAGCCAGTTGTAGGACTTTCTGAGATGTTTTCAGTTTTACTAACAATACTACACAACTCATAGGGTTATAAACAATTGATACACACATATGATTCATTCTGGAGTAGATTTGACAGAAAATAGGTTTTGTTTCAATTTAGAGATTAATTCTAACAAAATTAAGTCAGGTCCTCTGGACAGATTATAAAAAATAAAAAAAACTTGTTGGAACGTTAAAAAACATGAAACGAAACACTAAAACGATCAAGAACAAACTGGTTGATCCACTTTGGGAAGGGACTGTTTATAAGACTGAGTTTACTGCAGCTCCTCGGACTGAAGAAGTCCTTTTGATTAAAGACGAAACATTTCAACAAGTATTTATTTATTTATTTTCCATCCAGAGGACCTGTCTTAACGTTGCTTGATTATTCTACCTGGATTATTGAGCATGCCTCAGGATAGTTAGATGTTAAGGTTTATGATACTTTGGTGTGTGTGTTCTTACAGTACTTTCACAGTGAAAAACAAATGAATATCTGAAACACTGTTGTAACTCATTAATAACGTACAGTTTGAATATTTTTTTACACAGGTTAGTAACTACATTTAAGTGTTTTTAAACCCTAACATGCTGGATGAAATGTCTGGACGTGTTTTCAAGCTGTGGGAACATGTAGTTATAAATCCAGTGCAGACAATCACACACACACGTTGTTCTGTAATTCATAGTTTGTGCACACTCGGCTCAGGTGTTGTGTAGAAGGAAGGTCTGCAGTTTTCTAAGACATCCTGCTGGTTTTGCAGGCCATCGTAAACTCTCTTGTCTGATTCAGATATAAGAAGTACAAACGGGAGCGCAGACTTCTTGTTTTCCGTCTCTCTGAAGATTAGTCTGTTCTGTGATTCTTGTCCTGACCTTGGTTTATCTCCCTGGTCCAAGGTTAAACTGTTGCTGGCCCCTCTGCTCCTCCTCCATCGCTTCCTCCCTTCTGACTTACTGTCGCGCCATTATTTATTTCTTTTTTTTAAATTCTCTTCCAAGGATTTGTTTTAATTTGTGTGTATTTCTTCCTTCATTACAGAATCCACTCGTCTGTTTACCAATAATACAGCTCTCGCCATTTGCCTCGATTATCTGATATAAATTCAAATCCACTTGCTTGTGTGTGTGTCTGCATACATCTGTATGTGTGTGTGTGTGCCTCCCAGAGGCTGCAGATTAAAACCAAATGCCCTCATTTGACTCACTGAAGCTCACCTCAGGGGAAGCCCAGAGGGCCAAATGCAGATTTGTCATTTTCAGGTTTTAGTTTTATTCATGTATTCATTTTTTCCTGCAAAGGTCAGCCTGTGTGTGTCTTGTGTGTGCGTGCATGTATTTTAGCTTGCGTGTGAGAGAGTCAGTAATATGCAGTGGCGATGTTGGAATGTATGTGTACTTATTGTGTTTTTTTCATTGGGCAGAGTGCTGAAGAGTTTTTCTTCTGAGTTCCTGTTGGCCTCCTCTCCTCACCTCCCTGTCACTGGACACTTTGTTCATGCTCTAACAACAGATGGATTTCCACCCATGGGCATCCGTGCACCTTTTCAGTGTGCGTAGAAAAAGAAAAAGGCAGTGTTATTAAAAGTAAATTTGTGCACAGTTCAAGTTTTGAGGGAAAACAGAAAACTCTACGATGCAAGCTGTAAGAGCGCAGTGAAAGTAGGATTGGACGACGATATGGCCAAATGTCTACAATTTGTTTTGCTTTGTTTTGTTTTGTTTTTTGAATGTCCAGAGGACCAGACTTAGCTTTTTTAGATATGGCCAAAACTTTTGTCACAATATATTTCTTAATTTCGGTCGATAACGATATAATTCTGATATAAACATTATAAAAGCCTCAGAAAAACTGTACAAATTAATTAATGTTCACCTTTTATTTGTATTTAGCCTTCAAATAAATTTTAAATCACTGTCAAATAAACATAAAACTCTCAACTTTCTCAATATTCATAGTTTTAACTTTAAACAACAACATGCAGTAAACATGTTTCTCTTTTGATACAGCTGGGGGTGTTGTTTCAGGGACACGATGGCTCAAACTTTTATTGTGCTTCATCTTCTGACTCAGCAGATTCTGTCAAGTGGAACAAGTTTGATGTTCCCACCGCTAGATGGAACAACTCTCCATCACATTTTGCAGAACACTTAAACCTGCAGTTTATTGGATCTTAGAAAGCCGAATCACTTCCACACCGCCAAATTAGTCTTTCCTCTCTTATCAGTTATGTCATCTGCTTTGTCTTCACTTGTGAAACATTGTTCAGTTACATTCTGATGGTCAGGGGAACTCATTTTGAAGAGAAAACTTACATTGCGTTGGAGATTAGCTTAGCCTGCTACGCCAACGCCTTCAAGCTGTGGTGTACGTCACCACGTACTTACGTAGTTGTGTCATGGCTTTTTCTGTTCAGGTTGAAACTGAAGCAGCCACTTCAACCTGAACAGAAAAATAAATGCATCAGTGAAACACCGTAATCATAGTGTAATTCTTCTTCTTCTTCTTCTTTCAGCTTTTCCTTCTTCAGGGGTTGCCACAGCGAGTTATCCTCCTCCACCTCACTCTGTCCTCTGCATCCTCTGTCCTCACTCCAACTACCTTCATGTCGTCTATAACTGCATCCATATACCTCCTCTTTGGCCTTCCTCTTTGTCTTTTTCCTGGCAGCGTCATAGCGTAATGTATATTGAAATATCAAAAATGTGCTTAAAACTCATATCACCATTATTGAATGAAATTATATTGTGATATATCGACATTTAATTATTATCCAGCCCTAAGTGAAAGTAACACATGCAAGAAGTGCACAATGCCACACTGTTAGGATCACATTGTTGCACTACTGTTCACTTAAAAATAAATGAAGCACTAAACAAATTTCAGTTTTCCCGGCGCCACTACTTTTTATACGTCCGTTGAAAGGTGGATGTGTTATTGTACAGTCACAGTCCGTACGTCCATAACTTCTAATCCGCTCAGGATAATTTAATGAAATTAGGTGTGAATTTTTACCACCACTACACGGCCTGTCCGCCATCTTTTCATCACTCCAGCTTCAAGTTCACAATCACAAATAAAGGTCAAATGTTATAAAAGATCTTTGCTCGTTCGGACCATAACTTGCTGTATGACGGTTTGATGACAGGCGTATGATGTGCCGTATGTCATACTTTTTTTGTCTGTTTGTGGTGAAGCTGATTGCATGAATGAAGGGAAATCCAACAGGAAGTTAAGAATAAAAAAAGAGAAAAATAGAGATGTAAAACAAAGGTTGATATAACATCTACAAGGCTGCAGTTTCAAACTCATTAAATGCATTTTAAAAGTTGGCCACGTGTCCATCATCAAGCAGAGCAAAGCTGTTTGGAGAGCTTTACTTAAATCAGTCCAGTTGTGGAGATCTGTTTTATTTATTTATTTTTAAAGTTTCAAGTAACTTGTTGGCCTAAAACCAATACAGTACCTTGTATTCTCTTTGACCACAAGCTCTTCCACAGTTGGTTTGAGAACAGGAATCCTCACCTATAAAACAAAAAATGCTCAAAACACCAGAACAAATCTGTCACCGATGACTGAATGTTGGACTGACATTTATGGAAGGAAATACAAAATTAACCTGTCACTCAACCATTACATGAACTGTAATATGTCTGCAAACACAATCTGCACTGGTAAAATCTTACTTAGCACTAAAATGTTTTGTGTTGCTAAGTTTCTAAATCTCTTCAGGTGTCTAGAGTTGGTTAATGTGGTCAAAATATGTTAATTTCATACCACAAAGATTCAAAGATTCAAAGAGCTTTTATTAACATTGCACCAGTTTTCACCAATACAGCGTGAATATGTATGCACAGTCATCCTGAAGATGGGGTGAGTGTGTAAAGCTGCTGCTTATTCAGAACACATGACATGTTCTTCAGCGCGGCCTCTCTCATCCGTGTCGGGATGAAGGTCAAAGGTGTGAAAAAAGGAAAGTACCATGAGGGTCACAGCGTTGGTATTAAAAAAAATGTATCACATTTTGTCTGCCAAGACACCGCATGACACAGTAAAAACTATACCAATAAGCACATTTAAGACAGTTACATGTTGCATGTTGAGACTGAGGCAGGGAGGTTTCTGTCCATGAGACATTCCAGATAGCGACAGTCTGACCAGCCGGCCTCCGATAACGCTCATAGAAAAGTTCTCCGGGGGGGTAGCAGACAAGACAAGAGAGCAGCTGTTTTGTCCACAGTAGAGCACATCTCAGGAGAAATTAGATATCCAGCCTTTTTCAAGGCTGTTTCCAAGGGAGTCAGATAAGAATTGACAAATATTTTCACTTCAGGCTCACATTGTAATTTCTGCAGCCTTCAGTCTGTAAGGGCGACTCTGTTCCAAGTGATCCAATTCGGGACTTTTTCCACTGATCCAAGCTCTGACCTCAGATGTTGACCACAGCGTCCAGAGTCCCAATCCGAGGGTGATCTGTTCACCCTCTGGATAAGCTCGCAAACAGCTGATTTCTCGAGGTCACCGCGCAGACCAGACGTCGGGTGCTCCAGGCATTAAGTCCTGCTGAAGTCTCCCTCTTTTGCGATAGGCCAGTGCTCCACAAACGCCAAAAAGCAAAGCGCTGCCATCGTAATCCAATATAATCCAGATTCTTCACCTCCACAGAGCACAGCACAGAGAGCGAGACGCACACCATCCACACCCACAGGAATCCATGGCGTATCCTCTTCGTCACTCTGTGAGGGTGGACTGGCTCCCCTTGTGCCTTTTCTTCTGTAGAAATCTTGTTCGTAGAATCGAATGCCCAAACCTCCAATCCATCTTAATTTGCGTTCGAGGTGCTTTGCTGAGGAGCTGCAGGCAGCAGCAGGGGGGGGGGAGGACGGGAGAGGAAAGGACTAGCGACTGCCTCCGTCGAGAGCCAAGGTTGAAGGAGCAAGCAATTAAATCGATAAATAATACTAAGGTATCATGACTTACTGAGCACAAATGTCTTTGCTGTAATGATGGGTGTTAATGTCATGTTTGTATAAGTATGTCCTTTATGTAAATGCCTGCTGACAATGTTGCAAACTAATTTCCCTACGGGGACAAATAAAACTATCTATCTATCTATAACATTTAAATGACCATGGGAGTGTGGGGCAGAGGTTGGAGAAGATGAGCTTGTGATCGGAGGGTCACCAGGTCGATCCCCTGGACCGACAATATCAAAATATGAGTGGGGAAAGTTGAAACACCCACACCTGCCTCCACCCTCATTTGCCATACTCTGGGCCCTTGAGCAAGACCTTTAACCCCCACCATCTGCTCCCCCGGGTACCGTAGATAGCAGCTCTCTGCTCCACACAGAGAGCTGTGGTAGCTCGATGGTCTGTGGTTGCATCAGCAAGGTCATCCAGAGTAAAAACAATCACCATGTCTTTGTGGGAGTTACACCTCCTGGCCAAAATCAAAGTCTCCACCAAATAAAAAGGTCACACTAATATTTCATTGGACCACCTTTATCTTTGATAAAGGTGGATGGAGAATCTTTGATGGGGCAGCCGTGGCACAGTGGTAATGGCAGTCGACCCCCGATTGGAAGGTTGGAGGTTCGAATCCCGCATCCGCCCACCATGTGTCGTTGTGTCCCTGGGCAAGACACTTAACCCCAAATTGCTCCCGGTAGGTCTGGATGGCGCCTTGCAAGGCAGGCTACCACTACCGGTGTATGAATGTCTGAATGAATGGGTGGATGGTTGGTATTGTAAAGCGCTTTGGGGCTCCTCACAGGGGGTTGGAAAGCACTATATAAATAAGCTCCATTTACCATTACCATTTACCATTTGATGACAGCATCTATTCACTGTGGCATTGTTTCAGTAAAGGCCGAGATACAGTGAAGCAGACTCCGTATACGCGCGTATACGCCCGTATACGCGCGTATACGGAGCCTCTGCTACAGCTCGGCTGATGTTCTCGCGTAGATTCTCGTGTTTTCGCTCCAAATTCTACGTCATTTCCTCCGTACCGTCACTTCCGATCGTCACTTCCGCTAGTTTTTCGCTCCACGGAGAGGACTCAACTGAGCTCGCTGATTGGTCACTTTGACACGCCTACTGAAATGATTGACAGATTTCAGTCAGCTCAAAGTGAAACCTATCGTGAGCAGCTCGCTCAGACTTCTGCGGTGTTCTGATACGGTCTTTCTACTATATATGTTATAAAAAGTTCTCTCAGAAATAAAAATAATAACAGGGAGTGCTTTTCCTGCAGCCCACAGCCCACCACAGCCCACCAGGGAATATATAAAACATCGCGCACCCAGGTAGGACCTGAATTCATTCATTTCATTCATCGAGTGAACGGAGGAAGAAGCGGTTACTTGACTTTAGGCAAAAAAACAAAAGAAAAGGCCCGATCAGCGATAAAAAAGAGGAATTTATTTCATTTGTGTAACATACAAAACAGTCCGGAGCCGGGGAAGTTTAGGTCAGACACCGCGCATCGCGTATGCGAATCGCGTATGCGTAGTAAAAAAATACCTTTGCGCGTACTTGCCCTGAGGGGCTACGCGGGGCTACGCTGCGTACGGGGCATACGTACGCTGCGTATTGGCGTATCGTGAGGACGCGCGAGTGTATCTCGCCCTTAAGCTTCTGCAATGTCACAAGATCTGTTTCCATCCAGTGTTACATACATTTTTCACCAAGATCTTCCATTGATGATGGCAGATTCTGACCATTGCGCAAAGCCTTCTCCAACACATCCCAAAGATTCTCAATCTGGACTCTGTGGTGACCTATTCTTGTGTGAAAATGATGTCTCATGCTCCCAGAATCACTCTTTCACAATTCGAGCCCGATGAATCCTGGCATTGTCATCTTGGAATATGCCCTTTGCCATCAGGGAAGAAAAAAATCCATTGATGGAATAACCTGGTCATTCAGTATATTCAGGTAGTCAGCTGACCTCATTTTTTGAGCACCAACTGTTGCTGAACCTAGACCTGACCAATTACAGCAACCCCAGATCATAGCACTGCCCTCACAGGCTTGTACAGTAGCATGATGGGTGCATCACTTCACCTGCCTCTCTTCTTAGCCTGATGAACCCATCACTTTGGAACAGGATAAATCTGGACTCATCAGACCACATGACCATCTTCCATTGCTCCAGAGTCCAATCTTTATGCTCCCTAGCAAACTGAAGCCGTTTTTTCCAGTTAGCCTCACTGATTATTAGTTTTCTTAAGGCTATACAACTGTTCAGTCCCAGTCCCTTGAGTTCTCTTCACATTGTGTGTGTGGAAATGCTCTTACTTTCACTATTAAACATAGTCCTGAGTGATACTGTTGTTTTTCTTCCATTTGATATCACCAAATATTTAAATGATCAACGATCACGATCATTCAGGATTTTTTTTCCGGTCACATTTCTTCCTCGAAGACGATGGGTCCCCACTATCCTTCCAGTTTTTAATAATGCGTTGAACAGTTCTTAACCCAGTTTTAGTAGTTTCTGCAATCTCCTTAGATGTTTTCTCTGCTTGAGGCATGACAATAATTTGACCCTTCTCAAACAGACTGACATGTTTTCCACGACCACATGATGTGTCTTTTGACATGGTTGTTTTAAGAAATGAGAAGCAACTCACCCATGCAGAGGTTAGAGAAGTTGGGCCTGTGATCGGAAGATCGCCGGTTCAAGCCCCGGTACCGACAACATCAAAATGTGGGTGAAAAAGGTGAAACACCCACACCTGCCTCCACCCTCATTCACCCCACTCTGGGACCCTGAGCAAGGCCCTTAACCCCCACCAGCTGGTCCCTAAACAGGTCTCTCTTGAAAATGAGTTATCATGGCTCAATGAGACTACCTGGATAAATAAAGTGTAAATGAAAAAAAAAAAAATCCAATAGGAGGCTTGCACATATTTGCTTAGTTAAATCCAGGTGTTGACTTTTTTTTGGGGTGGGGACCAGGCAGTGTAGTTCTCTGTGGCGATCCCTGAAGAAGGGAGCAGTAGAAAGTAGAAAATAAAAGACCTAATTATTACTAGGTTACTAACTATTGTTCGGGTGTTTACACAGCGCACCGACACAAGCGACAGAAATTTGAGGCTTTTTTAACGTCATTTATCCACTTCGCCAAGTTTTGGCATTAACATCAGCTGCTTTTAACTTAATCACCCTTAAGTCGTGTCTTTGTCAGTGCCAGCCTCTGTCAGTTTGTGTTGGCAGCCTGCCCACCACTCCAACACACAACACACACACGACACACACACAGTGTCTCCATCAGAGGGTGAACACATGGCAGCTTTACCACAGATGAGACAATGGGCTCTGACAAACGTCCATCGCCAAAAAGTCGAGGGCTCCGTGGTCGTTCGGCCTCCTTTCTTTCACTCAGTTCATTTTGAGAAACTTCTGGGGAATGTCAAAGTCTTAAAAAATATGTTAATACAAAAAAGGCTGTTTTGTGTAATACACATTTTCAATCATACAGTTATGACATTTAAAAAACCAAACCCTGAATGTGATTAAATAAAAAATATAAACTTTTGGACTAGACTTTTCCATTTCAAGTAAAAGTTGCTACAGCTGTAGAGCTATTAATTATTTATACTCTAGCCAAGATGGTGTAGTGGCTAAGGCTTTTGACTTGGAACCCGAAGGACGCGGGTTCGCGTCCCGGCCACTACACACCTTGGGGTGTCTATGAGTGCACATCTAATTCTCCAGCTCCCCGGGCGCTTTCTATGGCTGCTCACTGCACCACCTGGTAGGTGGTTGGGTTAAATGCAGAGACGAATTTCGTCTGTGTATGGGAAACATACGCAGATGACAGGAAAAGACATTATTATTATTATTATTATTTAGTTTTTTGTGTGTCTTTAAATTTGTGGTTTTAGCTCTGCTTCCATAAATTCACGTTCTGTTTTAGCATAAAATTTAGTCCAATTAATACACAACATAAAAAAAGTTTTTTCTTTTCTTTTTTGTTGCAATGAATAATTTATCATTTCATCTGTATTGCACATGAATAAAGTAAAATAATTTTCCCAACTACAGTATATTTTCAACAAAAGTTTAGAAATAAGATGAGCATTTCAATGCATAACTTGTTTATGAATAAACAAATAAAAACTTGCTTGAAATAATATTATTTTAGTTTGCTGTGGTGTCATTTTAATTGCTATAATTTTTCAGACTTAATGAAGAAATGAATCATTGGTGTTAAAATGTGACACCTTAGCCTAATGGCTCATAAAATAAAAATTGTCAAGCATCTGTTAACGGCCCCTGTTTTGATGAATGGTCCCGCTGTTGGTGTGATTTGTTGTTCTTTTTGGCCCACGGGCTCCATGCAGCTGCAGGTGTTCGTCAGGTTACAGATGTGAGGAGGTTTGGACCATGCAGAGCATCTTGCAGATGGGGGGTAAGCTCGAGGAGGAGGGGGCTGCGTGTAGTTAGACGTTTGTTCTTGCAGAGCGTTTATGTTGGCATCTGCAGAGTTGGTGCGTGTTGTAATTTTATTTTTCTTTGTGTGTGTCGGGGGTGAACGAGAAGGCTAATGTTTGTTATCGCGCCCTAGCACTCTGCATTATGACGGCTCTTCAAACCCATGCACATTGTCACTCAGTCAAAGTGCAACAAAAGGGTATAAAGTTTACAATTAGATAAAATATTTCACGTCTGGCTCCTCTCAGTACACCTCCCCCTCCTGGCCCAAGGTTAGCCCCCAATATGTCAGAAGGAGAGTAATGGCTGTTCGTTTAATAAAGTTCCCCTCCCTGGCCTCGTGTATATCAGTCACCGGCTGAGCTGGCAGAGGTCTGCACCACCGCGGCCAGTAGTTCCATCAAACCCTGATGGGCCTGCAGAAGAGCTGATGCAGCCAAATTTTCACACTGCAGATCCAGGCCACAGCACAAAAGAGGGCAGCATGACCCGGTTCAAGTTCTTTACTCTTGATGGCACTCATTCAGAGTTATTCTTGGGTTTATGTTGTCACCAAAGATGAAAGAGCGATAATGTTTTTGTCCACATTTTGAGCATGTTCATTCGTTCTGTTAGCATACAGTCTAATAAACGAATGGACAAATTTCATTGAAACTCCCAGAATGTAATCACTGGATCCAAATCTTCAACTGGATACCATTCAAAGTCAACGCATTCAAGATGGTTGCCACAGCTATGCAACCTTAGCAAAAACAAAACTGGCTACAACACTCATACTCATACTGAGCTCAAATTTGGTGTACCGGTAATAGGTTGGATTTAATCTATACTCCAAGCACTAACTGATCACATCAAATCTGTTTTGAAAACTTACCCATTATTCATTAGAATCAACCCCGTCTATTAGACAAATATCACGCAAGCCTATGAAATTCCCAGACTATATAATGGCTTCTGTTTGTTGTTGCAGCTGAGCATCATCCCCATCATACACTCATATTTGTTACTCATGTGAGATCTTTGTGCTAAAGTTTGCTAGTCATTATCAATGTCCATCCATCCTTTATCTTTTACCCCACTTCTTCCATTTTGGGTCACGGGGGTCACCGGTGCCCATGTCTAGCAATCACTGTGCAAGGGGCGGGGTACACCCTGGACAGGTCTCCAGTCCATCACAGGGACACATAGAGACAAACGCGACAAACAACCATTCACTCTCTCACTCACACCTAGGGACAATTTAGAGTTACCAATCAGTCTAACATGCATGTTTTTGGTCTGTGGGAGGAAACCGGAGTACCTGGAAAAAACCCACGCATGCACGGAGAAAACATGCAAACTCCACCCAGAAAGGCCTCCGAACTGGGATTTGAGCCGGGGACCTGCTCGCTGAGAAGCAGCAGCTCTACCAGTTGCACCACAGTGCTGCCCCATTATCAAAGTCACTATTGCCTACAGTATTACCAACATTTCTCATGAACCTCTGGATGGGTTTTAATGAAAGTCTTACACGCTTACTCTTGGGAGTCAAACTAAATCAAGATGGTCACCATAGCTAGTTGTGGGGATTGATTTGTTTCAGAAATTTTTGTTTGTTCTTTCTTTCAAATTCAAAAAAGTTTGACAAAAACAACTGGACTTTATTTTGTAACTGAAACACGGGACTGTGTACCTAGTTAGCATGCCAGAGTCTTGATCTTTATCAGAATTATAAAAAGGTGGTGGTGCATGGTCGTTTTTAGTTGGTGGAGCAATTTGTCTGGTTAATTCTGATAACGAACAAGACTCCAGCATGTTAACTAGTTACGCGGCCCTGTGCTTCAGTTACAAAATAAAATCCAGTTGTTTTAGTCTTGGAACTTTTTTGAATTTACCACGTCCTGGATGACGGAGACTCTTCACCGGCATTCTTTGTTTCTAGATCAGGCTTAGTTCCCATTTTGGTCGATTTGTTTCTTTGTTCTCCATATCTTGCTGGTTTAATGTTTGCTATTCTTGTCGCCCACTCTCACCTGTTCCTGGTCTAGTTACTCAGCTCAGGTGTTTCTGTTTTGTTCATTAGTGTGATTATTTATGTTTCCTTGTAAAGATAGTCCGGCATTAATTGTGTTCTGTCTTCAAAAGTCTGTTCATGGTTGGTATCAGTTTCCCATTCTTGTTTTCCAGTGAGTTTAGTTATATTGGCTTTTTCTAGTGTGCTACCACATCCGCATTTTGCTAGTTTGTAAATACAGTTTAAGTATTATTTTAAAACTCCTCGCCTCCATCTGCATATGGGTCCATCCACTCCATCCAAACCTGACAGCTAATAAACTGGCCAAGAAAAAAATTGCTATAACTTAGTCAGCTTTATTTAGCTAAGGTATGTGGCTATGGTATGGCACAGTATTGAGCTAAGGTTTGATGTCATATAAAATTCACGCACACTGTAACTTTCAGGATGTTGCAATAGTGCATGAGATACACATAGCCATTTACAAAGTTTGATCAAAACGGCTATAATTCATTCTCTTCATAAGATAGTCTTGGTTTAAACATCTGCTGTGAAATGTGGCCTTACTATCATTATGCTGTCGTTATATTAAGATATAGTACCAATCCAGATTTTAATCCTGTATTTTGACGCGTGAGAGAGTTTGTAACCCCATCTTTAAATGATTTCTCAGAGAAGTTTGGGAGAAGAGGGAGGAGTCCAGGCAGGATAGAGTGGATGAAGAAAAGTTTCAGGAGTGATTTGCGACAAAAAGGGTGTCAGCAAAGATGAAAGGAAAAGTTTACAAGACAATGGTGAGACCAGTTATGTTGGATGGTCTATAGAAATATGGACAAAAAGACAGGAGACAAAACTGGAAGTAGCCGAAATGAAGATGTTGAGGTTCGCCTTAGGAGTGACAAGGAGGGATAAGATTAGGAATGAGATCATCAGAGGTACAGCACAGGTTGAACAACTGGGAGTTAAAGTTGGAGAGACCAGACTGAGATGGTTTGGACATGTCCAGAGGAGGGAAACTGGTTTGGACATGTCCAGAGGAGGAACAGTAGGTATAATGGTAGAAGGATGTTAGAAATGCATCTGCCAGGAAAAAGACAAAGAGGATGCAGTTAGAGGACATAGAGGTAGTTGGAGTGAGAACAGAGGATGCAAAGGACAGAGTGAGGTGGAGGAGGATGACTCACTGTGGTGACCCTGAAGAGGGAAAAACCGAAAGAAGAAGAAGAAGTTTTCAAAAATACATAAAGTACTACCATGTTCTTGGTATACAGTAACTAAAGCTTCAGCAGCATTGCGGTAAACAATTGTTTTCTTTGTTCCACCAAAAGATAAATCCTGGTAAGATGGTTTCTACTGAGACTGTGTTCTTGTGAATCGTGGGATGTTTTATCTTCCTCTTAGTGCATGTTGTTGTGTATTTTCAGTCATTCAGGACTTGGCAATCTGAAAAATTGTTTTTTTCTATCTTACTTTCTTGCTTTTTTACTTTCTTGCTTTCTTACTTTCTTTCTTGCTTCCTTTCGTCCATCCGTCTGTCTGTCCGTCTGTCAGTTTGTCTCTCTGTCTGTCTTTCAGACATTTCACATCTCATCAATAGATAAAATACATTTTCTGTACTAAAATGTTTGTGGGGAAGGAACAGAACAATTTATAATCCGTCAAACCGTTGTTCTCGTTTGGAAAAGAACCACAGATATCCCTACAGGGGACGTTCAGCCTCCATCAGGTTTTGTTTTTCATGTGTTACATTTCATTTCAAGATGTTGTGGGAATCGGGATGACATTTTGTTGACACCGGTGCTAGAGCCAATAAAAGACAGTTTGGGGGGTATTGATTTGAAAGCCTCTCTAAGTCTGGACTATATTGATTGTTGCTGTTTGCTTTATTGTTGTGAGCCTAAGGATAAAATTAAGTTTTTTAAGACTTTTTCTTTTAGTCTGTTTGACATGGCAGAGACCTGTAGGCTTTCGATGGAACTGAAGATAAATACTGATCTTTGTATAATTTTTATTAACCTGTTTGGTCAAACATTTAGAAACCAATGTGACTGCAGTATGGAGTAAATCTATTCAAAACCTCTAAAATAGTTAAAAATGCCTGATGTTCCAGTCAGAAAACTGTTACTGTTTTGATAAAAATATGTAGAACTGGTAGTTACCAGTTTGTTTTCACCCAATATGGTTCTGATGTTTTATCTAGGTAAAGCCCTGGATTTTCTTTATAAGTGCGAGAACCTCCATCCATCTGTAGCTGTGAGACACTTAACCAGAGGCTTCAAGGAGATGCATCTCATTTAAAGGGGACCACACATTCAAAATTCACTTTTTAATGTTTTTTTTACTGAACTTTGGGTATGTACTTCATAAAAAAACAGTCCTAGTGCTAAAAAAATGCACCCAGTGGTTTATTTACTCTAAGTAGATTTATTTATCTTAGATAGAAACACTCCGATTGCACTTCCTGCGGTTTGTGACGTCACAAACCGTAACCACAACCCACACCAAACCTGAGTCCAGCCCCTCACCTAGCAACCCCTGGTGCGGCTCAACCCACTTCAGTATAAAAAACGTCACGGTTGCCGAGCAGTTTAGGAACTGACCTGGCGGTCATTTATTTATTTATTCATTTATTTAGCCCCCGGGGGGGCTATGGGCTCAGCCCTGCTCCAGCCAGCAGCACATCTTGAGTAAAACCAGAATGTTTTATTACCTTGTTTGAATGAACTCTGTCTCGTTGAAACTGTGCACACACACGCTCGCGGTTTGGACTTGTTTCTTATATGATGGAGGACTACTCTTGCACAACTGTCAGTTTGGTCGAGCGGTTACGACACTTGAGCGGCACGCAGGAGACTAGAGTTCGCCTCCTGTCAACGGCATTGTTTTTTTTTCCCTTTTTATTTAAAGCCTTTTGTTTCGGAGAAATCGGGGTGAAACTAGATATATACATCGACATAATAATACTTTATAATTGTTATTTTTACGTTTTAGTTCAATTTTTAGTGTAATATCGCTCCCAACGCGCAGCCGGCAGAAAACTGTGCACACACACACACTTACTCGCGGGACGACAGTCTGTACCATAAAGCACCACTGATCGATATATTTTCAGATTAGCAACTTATTTATTTTAAGAATACCTTTCACTTCATCAAAATCTAATCAAAACTTCAGCGTTCTAAATGTAGGTGGTTGTGATTGTTTCTTATACGATGAAAGACTGCTTTTTGCATAACTGCCCGGTTGGTCTAGAGGTAGTGAATTGGACTCGTTATCCGAAGGACACGGGTTCGCTTCCCGGTCGCGGCATCTTTTTTTTTTTTTTTTCCGGAGAGATCGGGCTGCAGTTAGCTGCTGGCTTTTGAGGACAGTGTGGGTCCGGTCCGGTCAGAGGTTAGGTTGCCTCATATGGACAAATTAACTGGAAACACTCTTTGCGTTTGTCTGGATTGGATGTGCAGCCGTGTGGACCAAAGCGCTGCATGCAACTAGCAGGAGCTACGCGGGCTGTTTGTAACCGAAGGAGGAGGAAGAGCTCGGATTCGGGAGGGCATGATAAAAAGGAGCAGCTAATGGCGGCGCACACAAACAGCTTTCGGTAAGTTATTTTTTAAGCTAGCACTAACAGTAAGTCAAACGAGTAATAAAAAAAGGCTAATTTTAAAACAACAACAGATTTGAGATACTGGCAGTTACAGAGGGCGGAGACAGAGTTTTGACGGGCGTGCACTTCCGAGCTCATTATCATAAACAGCCTGTTTTGAACGGAAGTGAAATTTGGCAGAATTAGAAAGGGGATATTTTATTATCTAATCATTATTTTGTGTATAAAATTGACTGAAAATGGTCTGGATAGCACACAGATACATCACCAAAAATTAAATATCCTACATTTGGTCCCCTTTAAGTCTAATTTTGAATACTGCATAGAACCATACGTCCTTTTTCCATCATATTGTCTTATTAGTCTTCCATTGGTACATTTAGGAAAATTTTAATTCTTTTTTAATCCTTTTACAAATATTAGCTTTATGTGCTTGTGACAAAAGTGCCCTTTATTTATTATCTAGTTATGGTTCTGGCATTTATTTGGTATGGCACTGAAGTTATCTTTTAATGTCACAAAAAATGTTTTTGTCCAATATTTCAGGTCATGAATGAAAATGTTTCTGTTTGTTTACCATATTTTCTGGCCTATAAGTTGCATTTTTTGCATAATTTGCATGCCCTGCGACTTTCATTTTGCTGCACCGTCCCAGCGAAATGCAGCTAATTTGACCATTGAAGTGTATTTATTAAGAAAAAGTTCAACTGAGACACACCTTTACTATAATGTTGAGCAAATGAATAATTGTTTTAGGAGCTTACCTTGTTAAATTTCTAAGAAATGCGCATTGTTCCTCCTTCCTAATTTCCTCCCTTTGCATGCTCCCGGAGCACCGAGGCAGCAACTACTTTTGAAATGCAGCTGATTTTACCATTAAAGTGCATTTATTAAGGAAAAGTTAGACTCAGACACATCTTTATAGTTTCGAGCAAACAAAAAAATATTTTTAAGTGTTAATCTTGTTAAATTCTTGTTAAAGTCCTCCCGTGAACAATCCCTCGGCCGCCATTTGACAGCCCATTGATTTCTGGCACAACACCAGCTAGGGCTGTGCGATATGACGATATATATCGTGGGGACGATAGAAACGTGTCTATTGTGCTACTTTCCTTCTATCGTCTCTATCGTGATAAATAAGAATAAAGTGGTTTTGCGAGATGACGGCGCTGCTTTATGTTTGACGCATGCGCGGGTTTGCGACACGTGCTTTACGTTGTTAAACTCGAGTTCAACAGAGACGCAGCCGGCATGAAGCCGGTGTCACCAGATATCTGCCCAAGAAGAAGAACTTTTACCAAAAAGAGGGGAAGCTCACCTTGTTAGCTTCCATTATTTAGCTCCGCTGAAACTCGGAGACAAAATGGGTCCAGAGGACACGAAGTTCAACCGAGTCCGAACTCGGGTCCAGTTAACCAATACAAAACAGACCAGAGACACAACAGAACCGGAATCAAACGCAACGTTTTCTCTTTTCTGTTTCTTTGTCTTGTTTACTCCAGTCAGAGCGGATTTCTTCTTCGTGGGTTTTATTAGCAGCCGTTGTTTTACCGCCCCCGTTGTTTTACCGCCCCCTGCAGGAAAATTTGGACCAAAGTAGGTCCAAAGTTGGACCAAAGTTTCTACTTTGGTCCAACTTTCCTTGTTCTTTTTGTTCACATTCTTATAATTGTAACTGTATCTGTAGTAAAATAAAATAAAATAAAAACTTGGTCCAAATTTTTCCTGTACACACACACACACACACACACACACATCGTGTTGTATATATACAACACGATGTGTGTGTGTGTGTACAGGAAAAATTTGGACCAAAGTTTTTTTATATCGTGATATATATCGTTATCGTGATATAAAAAAGTCCATATCGTGATATATGATTTTTTCCATATCGCCCAGCCCTAACACCAGCCCACATTTCCAGGTTGTCAGCGGTGACGCGTAACAAGCGCAACAAGTCAGCGGTAGTAGATACAACGTGTACGGCGAAGCAACTTATTTATGTTTTTTTCCCCCACTTTATTAGACAAATATGGACTGATGTGACTTACGGTGCGATGTGTACGATGGAAAATACTGTACATTGTTTTGTATCAAATCGTGTTTATGCAGGTAGCTATTAGTTAAAAAGACAAAATTCATAACTTTTCAGGAACATAATTATTTTCTTTTTTAATGTAAAGTATCATAATGGCACACATTATTTATGTTTGTGTGTTTCTGCTGTGAAAAGCAATGAAGAACAGGAAAGTAACGTACCTGAGCAGAATGCTAGGAGGTGGTGAGTGTTGACCTCTAGCAGTTTCTTTCAGTCGGGATGCTGGAAAGAAACAACACCCAGACTGAACACTGTGGATGAAGTTGCAGTGATTATGTTGTTGACTTGCCTCCTCTGCAGGCTGCAGCGTTTGACCTCCAGGGTCAACGTGCTGCTACAGCTCTGACCACTAAACGAGACCTTCGAGTCCGAGTTGACTTCTGTTTACAACTCTCATTCCCTTGTACCAAATCCATCAAAGCACCAAAAGTGGGTGTGATGAATGGGATTTTTCTCACTAGCTCCCCACCAGAATCTTCAAATCATTTTTTTTTTTTTTTGACTCGTATCTTGAAACACCTCTCAGTGAGAAGGTTGCCAATTTGAATCCCGGCCGGGGACCTTTCTGGGTGGAGTTTGCTTGTTCTTTCTGTGCATGCATGAGTTTTCTGCTGGTACTCCAGTTTCCTCCCACAGACCAAAAACATGCATGTTAGACTGACTGG
>JBBPBX010004822.1:62347-74712 GCA_038048925.1 Garcialebias charrua
TATATATATATATATAATGTATAAACAGCGTCTTTTATATCGGTGAGTTAAGTTGATGGAATGGCCAATGTCTGATATTTAACTTTATTGCTAATATCGTCCGATACCGATATCATGCCAATAATATTGTGCATCCCTAATAAGATCTCACCAAGTCCCACATTTGGCTCCCAGGCCTTGAGTTTGACACATGTAATTTAGAGTTACCAATCAGTCTAATAACATGCATGCTTTTGTTCTGTGGGAGGAAGCCGGAGTACCCAGAGAAAACGCACGCATACATGGACGCACGCATACATGGGGAGAACATGCAAACTCCACCCAGAAAGGTCCCGAGCCGAGATTTGAACTGTCAACCTTTTCACTGAGAGGCAACAGCTCTCCCAACTGCACCACCATGCTGCCCACTGTGAATGCACCGTATCATAAAAGTTGCACTATAAGTTGCCCTCATATACATACACACTACTCCAAACAGCTACTTCATCTTTTTTACTTCCTGTATCACTGTCTCCGTCCTCAGTATTCCCACAGTGTCTCCATCTGAAACTTGTTTGCGCTGTGAGATACTTGTGTGGTAAATAATGATGAGGAAAAATTCCAGACCATATTTTCTGAGATTCTCTTGAAAAAATAAATCTGATGTTCCTTGTTAAAACAGCTTTATTCTTTCAGCAACGATAAACAACGAAGAATAAAGCTAGCCACATATTCTGACACTTGTTTGAAAGGTTAAGTTTGTATCTCTTCACATTATATGTGGTGAATACAACATTACGTCATCTGTTGTGTTTAAGAAGGGCTTAGCTCTTTGACAATCTGACCAGTTAATCTAACTTTTAACTTTGCCGCTTGAGAGTTGGAGACACACTGATTAATCAGCCGACCCATTTTGTTTGGTTGATATTGGCCACTTGTGAAAAACTGGCAGTCAGCCATGTCTGTGCATACTTTATCAATTCCCAAGTAGGAAAGTGAAGCTCGCTGTAACCCACAATTAAAGCTTTTAGGTGAGAGTTGTAATAATTTTACATGTATGAGTTGTTTGATGGGTTGGAAAATACATGCATATGTTGTTGTATTTTTCATGTTGTCCCAAAAAAGAATGGTGGTGCATATCAACCATTGGCTGCTCTGATTTCTAAAGATTGGCATTGACCTGATAAATGGTAAATGGACTGTACTTATACTGTATATCACTTTTCTATCTTATGAAGACACTCAAAGCTCTTTACAACAATCTTTGCCTTCATTTACCAATTCAAACAGCACTCTACTAGATCTATACAAAGAATAATCAGAGCTTTATCACATTCATACACTGATAGGACACACATCAGAGACAATGAGGGGTTCAGTGTCTTGTCCAGGGACTCTTCAGCATGTGACTGCTGGTAGAATCAAACCCCCAACTCTCCCAATGGAGGACCACTGCTCTAACCACTCAGCCAATGCTGCCACAATAAGTCATATTAGTCAACATCTGTTTAAAATGAAATGTCTTTTTAAGAAAAAATGTTTTTATAAAACACGTTCAGCCGTTGCTGTAACAAATTGTCTTCAGCTCCTCGGGTTAGATTAATTTGAGGGATGCAACCTATTTAGATCTTAAAAATATGAATGTAATATTACCCACATGTTTAAAACTCAAAGCAGAACATTATTTTTATCAAATGAAAATTGGAACTAGGCCTGTCGTGATGAACAATAAATCGTTCACATAATGAATTAAAATTATCTACCTCGTTTTCATTTATCAGCTTTATTGTTTCTTCGTGTCTCTTTCTACTGAAGACACTGGATGACAAAAAGCTCAACTCTGGTGCTCTTCACTGACCCCTCTCATTCTTTTTTTTCTCTTTAAAATCAATTTTAACCGTCCAAAATCGCGTTTTTGAATAGTTAAAAGCAGCTAAACTGAGAAGCTAAGCTACGAGCTAAGCTAACAGGCCGACCTCAGGGGAAAAAAATAACAGCTTTGTCAAAGCTCCAAAATTCACGGGTGAAACTTGTGCCTTCGTCTAAATAGTTGTTTGTCTCTGCAAAAAGAAGTGGAGAACTTGTTTACTGATTTTTTTATTTAAAGCTTTGTGTGAAAAAAGCTATGCTAAAGAGCTCAAACCACACTGAGTGTCCGCCATTTTCAGAACCGACAAACAGGAAAGAGAGACAGGCCATGTGTCGAGGGGCTTCCCTCCCATTTTTCTCAAAGAGACGAGCTGCTCGCTCCCTCACTATCCATCCTTTGGTTCAGTCTTATACTGCCATCCAGTGGTCTAAAAAGATACTACACACAAAAATTTACCAACATTTCTTTTTAAATTTGACAATAATTCTGATTATTGTTAAATTTCAAACAATATCGTTTATCGCAATAATTCCTGAGACAATTACTCAGTAAAATTTGTTATCATGACGGGCCTAACCAGAACTTAAATTATCATGTATTTTATTGTTTTATTTTTAAATAAAGTTAACTTTGAATCTGAGCTGTCAAAAGGGAAGTTTTTTTTCTTTGCTGTATTTTCCTCCATTGCAGATGAAGTTTTATGTTCTGAATGTTAAACAAATGTTTTTTTTCTTTACACCATTGCAAAGATCTGTTGAGGATTTGTAAGATGACAGCTGGGCTGTAAGGGTCTATTGTGGCTGCTTACTGCAGCTGCAGAGTGATTTAAGGTGTGTGAATGAATCATAAAGTAGCCCGCACCCATACAGCATCCACTCAATGATTTCCTGCAGAAACACTAAATGAAGCAAACGGATCTTCACACCAGAGATTGGAGTTTAAAGGCAGGAGGCAAAAACAGAATTATTAGAAACGAAGAAAAAAGTTTCAAGCTGATTTCAATTATTTAAAACTTTCATGAGTCGATGTATTACATTTGTTTTTAATTTTCTGCAGCATCTTAGTTAAACGTTAGCCTTTTTTTTTCGTTGGTGTCCTTTGCATCCAGTACCAAGCAGCTCACAGCATGCGGACTGTTGTTCTGCTGCATATCAAGTCTGTGTGGCAATCATATTTACCTTACTAATGTTTGCAGCACCACTCACACACAAGTGCCGCAAGTTAGTACAAAAATTAGATATTTTGTTCTTTAAAAATCCTCCACACTAAAATATTTGTCCAGGCATTTGATAAAAACAATGCTTTTTGCCTGTGGCCTGCAGCATAAAATTATAGTTTGACCAAAGACCTGGAAAGCCTGACACTGTCCTTTTAATTAAAGCAGGAAACAATTGTTGTCAAGCAAACGAACGGAGATGTGAGAGATGGAGAATGGGAGCAGGATACAAAGGAAGCCGGCGCAGGAATACGGCAGGGGATTAAAGACAGTGAGCGAGTGTTACAGACCCCTGGCCAGCTTGCTGCTATAATGAACATTAGGGCTGCGGCATAAATTTAATGACCTGTGAAACAAACAGCGAGGCTGAGACCAGTGCCTCTGAATGCTAAGTGGCTCTATTATTAATACCAGCTCAGAGATGCACCCATGTAAACACACTGATAGTCTGTTTCCTCCACGGCAGTCATGTGATTGCAGTGTGCTTTCTGAAACAGGGTCATGTCTTTTTGTACCTGCAAAATTAATGGCACATTGTCCATTAACAGACTACCTGAACCAACCAGCAGGATGTGAATAACGTTACAGCTAATGGTGGTGCAGGTTAGTGTTCTTCTTAATGAATGGCTCAGCAATGGTTCAGGTGGGGAAGTGGTAATAAACAGGATCTTTGCAGCTTACAGTTTCACAGGTTAGCAAAGGCAAATGAATTGCTCGGTGCATCCTACGCTCTTTGGTGACATGTCATTAATTTGCACCAAAAATGGTGAAGTAAATGCTTCCAGAATGTAGTCTATAAAATGTTAATTTTAATCTGGAAATAATTTCTTTAAAAGTCAACCAAATGGGCTTCCATCCATCCATCCATTTCCGTCCACTTATCCGGGGTCGGGTCGCGGGGGTAGCAGCCTAAGTAGGGAGGCCCAGACTTCCCTCTCCCCAGCCACTTGGAGCAGCTCCTCTGGGGGAATCCCAAGGCGTTCCCAGGCCAGCCGAGAGACATAGTCCCTCCAGCGTGTCATGGGTCTTCCTCTGGGTCTCCTCCCGGTGGGACATGCCCGGAACACCTCACCAGGGAGGCGTCCAGGAGGCATCCTAACCAGATGCCCGAGCCACCTCAACCAAATGGGCTTAAGGAGAAATAATGAACTTTTGTTTCACAGCGTTTCACTGGGACGCTATGCAGACAAAAATGAAAGATCTGTTTATTAGGAAGACAACGGTTCTAATTGGCCACTTTTTTGTTTCCAGTTAGACCTGTTGTGATAAACATGAAATAATTTAATCGCATGATAAATAAAAATTATCAACCTCATTTTCATTTAGCGGCTTGATCTTTTCTTCGTGTCTCTTTCTACTGAAGACACTGGATGACAAAAAGGTTCAACTCCGGTGCTCTTCACTGACCCCTCCATTTCTCTTGTCTCTTTAAAATCTGTTTTAACCGTCCAAAATCTCGTTTTTGGATCGTTAAAAGCAACTAAGCTGAGAAAATAAGCCACGAGCTAAGTTAACAGGCCGACATCGGGGAAAAAACTCAGTCTTGTCGAAGCTCCAAAAATTCACGGTTGAAACCCGTGCCTTCGTGTAAAAAGTTGTTTTCTCTGCAAAAAGAAGCTGAGAACTTGTTTACTGATTTTTTATTAAAAGCCTTGTGTGACAAATGTTATGCTAAAGAGCTCAAACCACACCGAGTGCCCGCCATTTTGAGAACCGGGACAAAAAGGAAAGAGAGACAGCCCATGTCACGTCAAGGGGCCTCCCTCTCATTTTCTTAAGGAGAACACGCTGCTGCTCCCTCACTATCCATCCTTCGGTTCAAACCATTTTATACTGCCACCCAGTGGTCAAAAAAGGTACTACACACAAATTAAGCAAAATTTCTTCTTAAATTTGACCATAATTACTGATTATTGTCAAATTTCAAACAATATTATTGTTTATCACAATACCGGTTATTTCTGAGACAGTTAATTGTCCAACAAAATGTGATATTGTGACAAGCCTATTTCCAGTTTACTTTTGTTCTGCAAAGTTTGATCTGTGCTTCCTGTGAGTTAAACTAATCTATACCAAAATGCTAATGACATCTACAGTATACCAACTATCTGTTAAGTCATAACCTGCACCGATGGTGGATTGATGATTATTTATTAATAGAAGATTTTTGTGTGTGGCAGCAGACTTATTAAACATACATAAGGTGATTAAAACCAGATTTATTGCTGTTAATGCAACAAAAGCATCTCAATGAGTCCTGCAACCAAACGTTAATGTGTAGCATCCAGTATTTTTATTATTTTGTTTAAGGAGCTACAGAGTTATGAATCTATAGTCTCAATTTAATTTGGAAAATTGATGAATCTCTGGAATAAACCCGTGTGGCGATGTATACTGTAGCAGTAGGGGTTTCCCAGGAGCTCTGTGTCTTGTGGACTATGAAAGGTGTGTGAAAGTGAAAACAAACTTCCCACAACCACGAGAGCAGAATTCAACTGTTCAGCTTCGGGTGGAGTATGCTGGGCCCTTAAGTACTGCAGGGTCTTTGATGGATAGGAGGTGTGAGCTCCATCTGGTTTGCTTACAACTTCTAGAAGAAAGAAAACAATGATTTAAGATGGGAGTTCAGTGCACTGGGAGAGCGTAAGGCAAAGACTCAGTCAGTCTGCTCCAGGTGTTGTGTTTTTGCCCTCGGTACTCTAAAATTACGCCACACTTGACGTTTGTGTTCCTCTTTAGAGAATATCACTCTGGTGGAGGATTACTCTCACAGGTCATAGTTCTGGTCGTGTTTGACTGAATGGAAATTTGTTCATTTGTTACTTTTGGGAATTTTTTTATGATGTTTGTTTTAGTTTGATATAAAATTTGGTCTTTCTTCTACAGTTCTATTTTGTACATCCTGAGATCATTTCTTATGAAGAAAAGACTTGTTTCAGCTTTGGTTTGTTGTAAAGGATGAACGAGGTAAGCCCTGTTGTACTCCACAAGACGTTTGACAACGATTCTCGCTGATGTGATTGTGATACAACCTTTTCGCATGGACTTTTAATACTCAAATAATCTGCAGGGAGAAAACCCTACGAGCCATCCCACTGCAACAACACACGCCATGCTTAAACACAAACAAAGCAGCGACAGCACCATTGGCAGGCTGGATGATTGTTTTCAGTTGATGACGAAGAAGTTGAAGGAGGAAGATCTAGTGTTTCTGTTAACAGAGGGGAAGCACTTTTTTGTAAAATGTCATGAAAAGAGGAGATGTATAGATGCAGCATGCAGGTCAGTGTTTCCCCTAGGTCACTTGCAGCCCTTGGCAGGGCGCTCATCTGTTCGGGGATTTATTAAAAAATTTTTGGGAGGGGGTGTAGTTGTGGGTGAAGGACATTTCGGTAGGTGGGGCGCACGGCTCTGTTGCCATGACTATATAATATGATAACCAGCAGGTAAAAAGTTCTGACAGGGTCACCCAACCATGTCACAGAGACACATCGGCACTTCTCATGGAGTATACATCAGGCTTTGATGCAGCAGATATGACAAGTCTCATGTGACACAATTTAGTCTGAAGATGAATAATCACACAACCCCACCCCCACACTAAATAAGGCATATTATTAAATCTTTAAATTAAACAGTCCCATTCATATCAGGTTTAAAAACCTTTACAAATAGTCAGAAAGTGTGTGAGGTGCTAACTGTCAGTGCAAAAAAATTAAATGTGTATTTGATGCTAACCAGACTTTCATTTAATTTTGTGTCTTTGCATCTGTTGTTTATTTGCTACTTGTGATAAAGATATTTTTATGTCACATAAACACAACTTTATATAAAATCTTATCACACGTTTCCCAACAAAGGCTGAAAAATTAATTCCAAACTGTATATTGTAAAGCTTGTATGCAAACACAAACTTACTAAGTAAATTATATTATTTAGTGAAACCGTTAACTCGGCTATTCCATACACACAATACAGTATATTGTTTTAAATCTTCAAAAAGGAGACAATTAACAATAATTGTTACAGAACTTTAGTTTATTATTTAAATGTGTCAGTTTTGGACTAATTTTTCCACAATATGTAAATAATAATTAAAAAACATATAAAATTATGAACGAATGAAACTTAACAAGTAGTGCTGTGCGATATGACGATATATATCGTGGGGACGATAGAAACGTGTCTATCGTGCTACTTTCCTTCTATCGTCTCTATCGGGATAAATAAGAATAAAAAAATAACTGTCGCAAAGAAGCTTCATATTGTGGTTTTACGAGATGACGGCGCTGCTTTATGTTTGACGCACGTGCGGGTTTGCGACACATGCTTTACGTTGTTAAACTCGAGACGCAAGGGCATCTCAACCGGTGTCACAACAAGGAGAAACAGTTGCACAGGCAGTCCAAGAAGAAGAACTTTTACCAAAAAGAGGGGGAAGCTCACCTTGTTAGCTTCCATTATTTTTGCTCCGCTGAAACTCTGAGACAAAATGGGTCCAGAGGACACGAACCCAGAGTCCAACCGAGTCCAAACTCAGGTCCAGTTAACCAATACAAAACAGACCAGAGACACAACAGAACCGGAATCAAACGCAACGTTTTCTCTTTTCTGTTTCATGCCTTGTTTACTCTCAACTTCCAGAGCGGATTTCTTCTTCGTGGGTTTTATTAGCAGCCGTTGTTTTACCGCCACCTGCAGGAAAATTTTGGACCAAAGTAGAAACTCAAATTTTACTTGATTTTATCACTTGTTTTATTTGATTTTTGCTTTTGTTGCACTTTGTAGCACTTTGAGATTTTTATTAATGAAAAGTGCATTATAAATTAAATTCATTATTATTATTAATATTAACTCCTTTTCTACTTTGGTCCAAAATTTTCCTGTACACACACACACACACACACACACATCGTGTTGTATATATTGTGATATATATCGTTATCGTGATATAAAAAAGTCCATATCGTGATATATGATTTTTTTCCATATCGCCCAGCACTATTAACAAGTGTGGAATATGGCATGGTCTTGAATTAATCTTACATACAAACATGTATATTTGGGGAAAACAACGTTTTTCAAAAGTTTGATAAGTTCTCAACCTGTTTCTGTTAAGTTTTAGAGAATAACTTGTAAGATGTGATATACTTTAGTTCTGTTGGTTGGTCCAATAGTGACACTATGAGCTCATCCATAACAACAAGCTGCTTGCCTTAAGGCTGGTATTCTGTTTCATATTTTAGTTTACAATCCTCGCTGGTTATAGCTGCTGTAGACAAGATTTCTTCAAAACAATTTTTTTTTTTTTTGCAAAACTTAATAAGCCGCGCACTTACTCATTAGGGGCCGAGGTGGTGTAGAGGTAGGACAAACCACTTGGAACCAGAAAGTCGCAGGTTCAGCTTCACCCCAAGCGCACATCCCATGGTGTCCTTGAACAAAACACTCAATCCCTAACTGATCTCTGGGCACCTACATAGCTGCCCACTGCTCCACCTGGGTATATCTCACATGTGATGGGTTAAATGCAGACAACTAATTTTGACATTGTATGGAAACATACAATGATGACAACACAGCACTTTTTTTAACCAGTTTTTAAAAGGAATATTTGTAAGTTAAAGCCTTAAAATGATTACAGTATATGGGTTTGGCATTTATACCAATATTTTAAAATGTCATTTAGACATTTATTTTATTAGTTTTATTGCTTGTTAGACAATAATTCATATGAGTTAGAACTAGTATGTTCATGTACCGCATTCAGCTTTGTAAGTAAATTTTTGTTTGTACGTCAAAAATTACCCATATTGAATTCTAAGTTGTTTTTTTTCTTAACTGAAGCTGACTTGTATGACGGAGCTTTAGGACCATGCTAAGGAGAAAAAAAAACAATAGGAACGAGAATAAAGTCATAGTATTAGAGTCAGAGTCAGAGAGTCTTTATTGTCATTTGCACCGCATGTGGTACATGTGATGAAAACGAGATTATGTACACGAGGTCCCAGTTACATCCAACAACAAATGAAAGAGAAAAACAGTAATAACATCTAGAACTAACTAAGAAAAACATCAACTAGTAATACACTAAGCCTAATATAGTGGGAATAAACAGCAGCACGAACATGAGTTTGTATGAGCAGATGGTCACAGATGAACACAGATGAACACAGCAACAAGAAAACAGATCAGCATCAGTATGATGTGATATTTTGCAGTGTTTATTTTTATTTTATTTTTATTTATTCATTATGGGGGGAAAAAGTCATACGACAATAAAGTCATAATACTACGAGAATAAACTCATAAGTTTGATAACCAGATCAGCTTCACCCCACCATACTTTATGTGAATTTATGTCTTTTGAATTGATTGTTTGAATTAATTTTGTTTGAAGAAGGGGCAGATATAAAAAGATGTTTTTCTTCTTCTGCCTCCTTTCATTTCATGTATTGTTTTGTTTTTAATGTGGTTTTGTATGTAATTTTCTTGTGTTTTTTTTTATGAATAATTTTTTTAAATAAAAATAATAATAATATTACCAGAATAATGTTGTAATATTACCAGAAAAAAGTTGTAATATTATGAGAATAAAGTCGAAATAATGTGAAAATAAAGTCTTAGTATTACAGGATTAAAGTAGAAATAATACAATAATGAAGTCATACTATTTTGAGAATAAACTCGTAATATTACCAGAATAAAGTCGTAATATTACGAGAATGAAGTAGGGCTGTGTGATATGACGATATATATCGTGGGGACGATAGAAACGTGTCTATCGTGCTACTTTCCTTCTATCGTCTCTATCGTGATAAATAAGAATAAAAAAATAACGGTCGCAAAGAAGCTTCATATTGTGGTTTTGCGAGATGACGGCGCTGCTTTATGTTTGACGCACGCGCGGGTTTGCGACACATGCTTTACGTTGTTAAACTCGAGTTCAACAGAGACGCAGCCGGCATGAAGCCGGTGTCACCAGATATCTATGGGTGTCACAACATGGAGAAACAGCTGCGCAGGCAGCCCAAGAAGAAGAACTTTTACCAAAAAGAGGGGAAGCTCACCTTGTTAGCTTCCATTATTTAGCTCCGCTGAAACTCGGAGACAAAATGGGTCCAGAGGACACGAAGTCCAACCGAGTCCGAACTCGGGTCCAGTTAACCAATACAAAACAGACCAGAGACACAACAGAACCGGAATCAAACGCAACGTTTTCTCTTTTCTGTTTCTTTGCCTTGTTTACTCCAGATTCCAGTCAGAGCGGATTTCTTCTTCGTGGGTTTTATTAGCAGCCGTTGTTTTACCGCCACCTGCAGGAAAAATTTGGACCAAAGTTTCTACTTTGGTCCAAATTTCCTTGTTCTTTTTGTTCACATTCTTATAATTGTAACTGTATCTGTAGTAAAATAAAAAAATAAAATAAACTTTGGTCCAAATTTTTCCTGTACACACACACACACACACATCGTGTTGTATATTTACAACACGATGTGTGTGTGTGTGTGTGTGTACAGGAAAATTTTGGACCAAAGTTTTTTTTATATCGTGATATATATCGTCATCGTGATATAAAAAAGTCCATATCGTGATATATGATTTTTTCCATATCGCCCAGCCCTAGAATGAAGTAGAAATAGTACGAGAATAAACACATACCTGGTAATATGGCCAGAGTAAAGTTGTAATATTATCAGAACTCACAAAAAATCCGTCTTACAACTGCAGTAAAATGATGAATGTTGACATCGGCAGTACAATAGCACTGTGGCTTATGTATCCTTATGATAAACTGAAGCTGTGTGGCATTGCAAGTACGGTAATGGCTGCATTGACGGATTTAGTCATCACATAATGTGGACAGAGGTGTATTTCACAAACAATGACCCAAAAATGATTGTGAACTACTTCATAAACACAGTGACTGGAGACTGTCCACAGAAAGTGCGAGCCGACCCAGGAACGTATTACAAGTTTATTCTCATAATATTATGACTTTATTCTCGTAATACTACAACTTCATTCTCATAATACAGTATTACGACTTTATTCTAGTAATATTACAACTTTATTCTTGTAATACTAAGACTTTATTCTCATAATATTTTGAATTTATTCTCATACAAATTTATTCTTTTGCAAATTTATTCTTGTAATATTACGAGTTTATTCTTGTATTATTTCAAATTTATTCTCGTATGAATTTATTCTCATACAAATTTATTCTCGTAATTTCATGACTTTTTCCTCGTGATGTCATTTTTTCCTTAGCATGGCCCTAAAGATCCACCGTAGACTTGAAATGACTAACAAAATATTTCAGCTCACCAGAAAATTAACCCCACAGCTGCAGTTATTTTTTAACAGATTCCACACAGTCCCACTCTTGGTCTTTGCCCACCCCATCCCCCACCTTACTGTGTGGCCCATGAGGGAGATGTGGATTGTCTATAGCGTGCCATCAATCACAGCGGTAACGACAGCCCCATAAACAGAAGGGCAGCTCGCCGACTGATTTCTGCTCGGTGGTGATAGCATTCACATCGTCCTGCAGCACTTCCTCTCCTTCCTGCTGACCTCTGCACAGCTTCTGTGGCAAGGACAGGACTCTGCTTATCTCTACCTGCTGAATTTAGACCTCAGATGGCAGTAGCTGGTGCTCACAGGTGTCAGCCAGGGTCATCAGTGTCATAAAGAAAAAAACAAGCAAACTGCGACTTGATCACAGGGATCATTGCTCTCACACATAAAAAATATGAATTAAAAAAGTTTCCTTTAGCTTGCTTACAGTATACCTTTAGGATGGTTTCTGTTCAGTGCCCTGAGAGGACTTCTGTAGTGCCTTGGTGTAATATTAATAAACTCAACTGAATTGAATTGGTTTCTTCCCTTGAATTACAGTTACACAAATTTTTGTGTACTGTATAATTTTCAAATGCACCTAAAAGTGTAGTTCTTTATTATACAAACTACACTCTTCATCTTTGTGTTTTCTTTTGGCTCAGTTCAGTGTATACAAACCCATGCAACTAACAATGCTGGTTTGTGAGTTTTCCGGTGCTCATTGTTGCCTCTGCCTCTTCATGCCCTCTGTGACATCCACTTGTTGTAAGGTCAAAACCTGGCTGCAGACAGACTGCCATGTGTCTGCTCCGACTTGATCCTGTGTGCCCCTTCCCGTTACTTTTAAAAGCCCTCCTCTTGCGCCCCCTTGACCTTTGACTCTAGCAGCAAACTGGTAATCTAGTCGTGTTGGGACAATGTGGGGGTGGGACAAAGAGTGTTGTGAGCTCTCCT
>JBBPBX010004823.1:8338-46481 GCA_038048925.1 Garcialebias charrua
ACGTAGCTCCAACTTTAACATTTCTGCAGACATTATTTGTGTTTTTAACTCATGTTATAACTGTTTATAATTGTGTGTTTTCTTGAATAAAAATATATTTAAAAAAAAAGAAATTATTTGTGTTTAACATTTTAACGAACATTTCACAAACACTTTCAAATATTTATGTTCTGTGGGTTTAAATTAATTCATCAGAAAAAAAATCTGAATATAAAAATCTTGTTTTTTTGTTTTGTTAAGAATTTCAAAACATAAAACCTGTTTTATTTTCCTATCATGGGGAAAAAAAATCAAATAACATCCCAATAACCAAATGGGCAGCACGGTGGCGCAACTGGTGGAGCTGCTGCCTCGCAGCGAGCAGGTCCCTGGTTCAAATCCTGGTCCGGGGGCCTTTCTGGGTGGAGTTTGCATGTTCGCTTTGTGCATGCGTGGATTTTTTCCAGGAATTCCGGTTTCCTCCCACAGACCAAAAACATGCATGTTAGGCTGACTGGTAACTCTAAATTGTCCCTAGGTGTGAGAGTGTAAATGGTTGTTTGTCTCGTTTGTCTCAATGGGTCCCTGTGATAGACTGGAGACCTGTCCAGGGTGTCCCCCGCCCCTCACACAGTGATTGCTGGACATGGGCACTGGCGATCAGAAGTGGTCCGTCCCATGTGCGAACTGAGCGGCCGCACAGGGCGGCATCCAGCAGGGGGCGGCATAAGAGGAGACCCCGCTCCTCGTTTTTTTATTTATTTAAATCTTTTACAACTTTTGTTTTTAACAACATAACACAGAACACTAACGCGCTGCTCCTGGGCCGCCCCACCCTTAATTTATTCACATGTCCTCAGTTTAATCACCGCAGCAGCTGCTGGGTGCATTTCCTCAACCCAGGTCTAGTGCTTTAACAGAATAACCGAGTTTTCGACAGATCGAGTGCTTTGACTTCTATCGAGGCTTTTTTGTCCACCTCGGGTACCCGTAGTGACGTCATCACGTCGCAGTAAGGTCTGTACGTCACATCACGTGATAAAAACAGAGCGCAGGGTAGCTTTTAGCTTTTAGTAGACGCTACAAAATGTATTCCTTTGTGCGCACGGATGTATGGAGCTGGTCCAGTCTTGTCAAAAAGGTAAAACAGTTTATAATTTTATAAATTGCGCTACTCATTGAAACATCCTGTTGACGTTCTTTGCTATGAACACCGTAGTAGATTGTGTGACAGCAGAGGGCAGTGTTGCAATGCAGGTCCCATATATAACACTGCCGAAACGGCTTCATCTCTCTCGTTTCACAAAGAAAAAGAAACAAATATTCATCTCTCTAGAGCTATTAAAAATCTATAAACACAATCTCTAAAAGTAAACCTAAATTGCACAGCACTGCAGGCGGTGGTACGGTGTGGCTGTGGCCCCATTTGTTTTTTAAGTTTCGGTTTTCAGCGCCTTACTTTCACTTTTAAAATTAATAATAATAACTAATAGTTTTGTTTTTCCTGTGACTTATCTGCAGTATGATAAATGATAGGAGCATAATAAATGCTCCCAATGTTTTGTTGGTCTTTTTTTTCTTTTTGTAAAGACGTTTTTATGCATTCATATTTATTTATTTATTTTGCATCATAAGATACTGTGACGTCATCGGCTACTCGAGTGCCGCTCGAGTTTTTTTTTGTTAATGTCGAGGTTAAAAATTATGTACTCGTTCAACCCCTACCCAGGTCGTCCGCCCCACTTTCACTTTTACTTTCGTTTTTGTTACGGAGGTGACACTACGTGCGGTCAGTGGAAAGATGAAAGAGAGGAAGAGTGAAGAGAAAGATTAAAAAGAGAGAGGCTCTGGAAACAGACATAGCAAAATCTGCAAACATTTACACATTTTTCACTCAAACAGCTGCAGTTTGTTAATGAGAGATCAAACAGGTAAGACATGCTGTTGAATTTTGCTGCAAAACAGCGTTCAAGTTAATTATCAAGTCAATGAATTTTGTGGTGTGTAGCATTGTGACATAACATACTGTTAAATAATTTAAATTTAATCTAAGGTGAAGCCAATTCTTTCCAAGCAGAATTTTGAAACAGTAGTTCACGCCTTTGTGACCACACGACTGGACTACTGTAATGCACTCTATATAGGAATCAGTGATTCCTGTATCTCTCAGCTTCAGAGGGTACAGAACGCCGCTGCACGACTTTTAACTGGCACACGAAAGTTTGACCACATTACTCCTGTTTTAACCTCCCTGCACTGGCTGCCCGTACATTACAGGATTCATTTTAAAGTTCTTTTATTTGCTTTTAAAGCGCAAAATGGTCTTGCCCCGCCCTATCTGTCCGAGTTGCTGCAGCCATACGCACCCTCTCGATCCCTCAGGTCATGTGATCAGCTGCTCCTGAGTGTCCCAAAGACAAAACGCAAGCTCAGAGGAGACCGTGCTTTTGCTGTGGCAGCTCCTAAACTGTGGAACAACCTTCCCTTGAACATCAGACAGGCCTCTTCCCTGTCTGTTTTTAAATCTCTTCTTAAAACCCATCTCTTCTCCCTGGCCTATGACACCATCTGCGATGTTGACTTTTAATAATTTTAGTCGCTTGTTTTATCTGAGTGTATGATTCCTCAACTTTTATTATGTGACTTTTATTTATTTTAATTATTTTATTACCTGATTGTGATTGTTTTGTTGTGTGTACAGCACTTTGGTCCTGTAGGTGTTTAAAGTGCTCTATAAATAAAGCTGGTATGGTATGGTATGGTATGGATGAAGACCTGCTCTATATGAAAAGTGCCCTGAAATGTTAGATACCCTTTAATGAAACTGGCCTGAATTGATCATAAGTATTTGTAAAAAGGGGAGATTTGTGCAGTTATGACAATTTTTTAAACGTGATTTAGTGTCAGGAGTGATGAGGGGATTGTTCCTGTCAGTATGAAGGAACAGGTGAGCTGTTCTAACTGTGTGTGAACAAACAAGCATTAGTTCCAATATAAACACTTTCTAAACGACAGTAGTGACATTGTTATCATTAAAAGTAAGATAATAAATACATAAAGCAATGAAAGGGAATAGTATGAAAGTAATATGAAATAAGCCTGCATATTTTACCATTGAAAATATATTAATTGGTTAAGTCAAAATGTGTTTTCCATATCAAATGTGCTAAATCTTTACAGATAATTGTTCTGATGCAGGCTCAGTAAATGTAGTCCTCTGGACAGATTCTTCTTTGTATCAAAAATACTTCTTCAGTCTGAGGAGCTGTGACAAACTCAGTCATCGTTCCTCCTTGATGGAGAGGAACAATGGTTTGAGAGAGGAGTAAAGGAGGCCATCTTTGTGAAAAGAAACCGTCCATCATTAAAGAGAGGTGGAGGCCTCCATATTCAACTGTCCACCTCTCACAATGCTGTTATTGCTAGTATCTTACTGTTCATATAAAATATTTGATAATGTTCTTTAGGGCTAAACGATTTTGGAAAATAATCTAATTGCGATTTTTTTTCTATAAATTGCGATTTAAAATCCGATTATTTTTACTGGTTCTGTATTAATTCATATCACTAACGACGCAACAGTTTTTTTTAAAATCAGATAATTAATGCGCTTTTTCACGAAGAACGTTAGCTTGCTGAGCTAGCTGCTAACAGGGCACCGTCAACAACAGACCCGGTCACATCACATGACCAGCTCGCTCTCTGTTTATCTCACGCGGTCTCAGTGTTTCAGCCTCTAAGATCAGATACACGTTTAAATGAGCTAACTTACCTGAATTTATAACTTTTATGACTTCTGTCGAGCCTGGAGCAACTGTGTTGGAGCGCACGGTCTCCTCCTCCCTGCTCTCTCTCTGTTTTGCTCCGCTCAGAGCTGCGCGCGGCCAGAGCGGTTCACTACCAAATCTCGTGACCAGTCAATTCGCAGCCCGTGCGATTAGAGAATCGCGTTTTAACATATCGCGAGATAATCGCAAATGCGATTAATCGTTCACCCCTAATGTTCTTATAGAAACAATTCTTGAATAATGTTCATAATGTGTTAATGCTACATGTTTGTCTCAGGCTACTTCTTGTTCTGCCATTAACTCTAAATACTTATTGAATAGTTTATATATGTAGGTAAAACTAGATGTTGAACAACCCATTAAAATACACCAGAATGCAGGAAATGGCATCTATTTTATTCAAAATTTTCTGGGAGAGGACCCCCACTGGCAACCTAGCCGGGGGGGGGGGGCATTGGGGTTGCTCGCACAGGGCGCCAAATAGGCTAGGACCGCCTCTGTTGGCGATCCCCATGACCCAAAATGAAGGAAGGGGGTAAAGATAATTGATGGATGGATGGATGGATGGATGGATAACAACATAACATTTATTTGAAGATTATTATTGTTTGAATAAATTTTTTTGGAAAAAGCGGCAGATACAAGATTTTTTTTTCTTCTTCCTGCTGCCTTTCATTTTATTTGTGACTGTATTTCTTATTGTATGTAGAATTGTTTTGTTTTAAAAAAGAAACAAACTTTATAAATAAATAGATATTTGTTTTCATTTACTTTCACTTTGTTGGTATTCCTGCAAGACAACCGATGCCTGGAGCTACTCCTTCACTTTCCCTCCTCAGATCCAGAAAACAGAGGAGGAAGACAAGGGAGAGGAAGCATCACAGAGAGTCAGGGAGGAGAAGGGTGCATCCTAATTGAATTTCCTGTCACACAGCGTCGTGTGGCCTCTTTGATTGGCTAGCAGCCGCAGGGTCATTAGGAAATTATCCAGACAGTTGGGTGGCCGCCTGAGAGGAGGAGGAGGAGGAGGAGGAGGAGGAGGAGGAAGAGGAGGTGGAAGAGGAAGAGGAGGTGGAAGAGGAAGAGGAGGTGGAGGTGGAGGAGGAGGAGGAGGATGATGATGAGGAGGAGGAGGAGGAGGATGATGATGAGGAGGAGGAGGAGGAGGAGGAGGAGGAGGATTTTCATCGCTCTGGTTGTAAAGTCACCATGAGGAGAAAATTAATAAGACTAAAAAGTGCAACTGAAAGAAAATTAATCTTTAAGTTTGAGATAACTCAAGAGCAGTGACGAATGATTTCTTCCCATATAAAAAAGAAAAAGAAGTTATAAGTAAATTGGTAAGTTTGTTTAAAAGTCTGCTTTTTACAAACAAGAATCTGATAACAATATGTTAGGAACCATAATCCCCAAAATCAACATAAAAATGAAAACAGAGAGGGCTAAAATCCATTCAGTTTTACAGATGTTAAGCTTCTGTTTTATGTGAATGAAAGATTGGAATATGTCAGCAGATTTTATAGGTACTTAAAATGTTGTGTGACAGTAGCTGACTGTCGTTCCAAACACATACTGTCAAAGTACAACAAATGAAAAATAGCCTTTTGCCTAAATATGGAATATTTACTTTTATATAATCTTCAGTAATGTACACTGTCCCTGATAAATAAACCAAAAAACTAACTCTAAGCAGTAATTGATCATACTGTATGTAATTGTATTATAAAATTGACCAAAATGGCTGTCTTTTTTCCAACAAACAAATTATATGCATTCTTTCAAGCAATGCTATGTTTTTATTTTTTTAATTGATCGTTTAACTTGAGTTTAACTTCAGATTCAGGTTTTTAGATGTTTTTTCCCTCGAGTAAAATTAGCAGTATCATCTGCATACATGAAGACAATAATATTTAGGAACACATCTATTTAATTGTTTATATATGAAATATAAACTGAACTGGGCCAAAAGTTGAGTCTTGTGGGACCCCTAAAGGACAGTCATCATGAAAATATTTGATATGAGCAAAGAATAGATTCCTTAGAAAACGTAAGTTTCATTAAAACACTTTTTTGTGTTTTAATGTTTTTTTAAAGCAACATTTTGTGGCTAACATCTGTAGACATATTAGATGGTAAACTGTGCAGATTTTCTTCACATGATGTGACATTTGGTACATCCAAGTTTTTTATTTTATTTATTTATTTATTTATTTATTTATTTACATCAGTTACACAGAGACAAAAGTTTGTGGTTAAAATTTGCACAACTACACATCTATTACGATTACAGTCGCCCTACACAACTTTTGCATATTTGTATCCTCATACTTAATATGCTAGGACATCCGTTTCCTATAAAAAAGTAAGTTTAAAAAATGAGCTTCAGGTCTGTGGTGGAAACCTCTAAGGAGACAAAACTACTGGTAGGTGGGACCCAATGTTTAACCTCACCATGCTGTGGGCCGGTCTTCCTGTGGGTTCTGGAACCTCGTGTACACCGATCAGCCCACCATTTCTGCAGGCAGAAACAACAGCAAACAAACAAATCAGAATCAAACAACACTGAGGTTTCTGAACATGCTTAATCCATATAATCAGTACCTTCAAAAGAATCCATGAAGCACAAACCAATTTCTGAATACATTTTGTAATGTGTAAAAAAAAATAATAATAATCAGAATCAGAATCAGAATGCTTTTATTATCCTTGCACAGTGAAGTACAACAACATTACTTTCCGTACAGCCGTCCTAAAGATGGACAGAAGTGTACAGGGGCTGCAGCTTCTAAGATATGCTGCCCCTGTTGCTTAGATAAGAAAAAAAGAAGAACATATACGGAGCGAGGTATTAAAAAAATATTTCTCACACCGTGTCCTTGACAGGGCGTGGTTTGAGGCATAAAAAAAATCTACCACAGCAAAGTACACAGCAAAGTAACATAAATAGACATAATACATATACGTGTTGAGTGGGTAGGGGATGGGGTTCCCAGCACAGCCACCAGGTGAGCGACGCAGCCCTTGCTGCCTTTGCATCTCCTAGGTTGCTGTGCCATGGGGAGGCGAAGGAGGCCAGAGGAGGTATTGAGTTTGAGGGAAGGTCGTAGCACAACACAGTCCAGAGCGCCCTGACCCCACAGTCATAGTCCTGATAAGAGGTGTTTATCAGCTAGCTTGGTTGATCTCTGTCACATGTCCACGGCCTTGGGGATGGGAGGGGGTGGGGAGGGGGACAGAGCGTCTTTTTTTCCATAACATCCAAGGAGAAAATTGAGATAATCCATCTTCCAAGGCCAGGTCCAGATTCAGATTTTACATTGTTTTGGGTCAGGTTGAACTCGTAAATTTCTGCCTTAACGGTCTTGCTAGTACATTCTCTCATGGTGACTCCAAACAGCCGAATTTGGTTACTTGCGTCAAGTTGAGCTTACAACTTCTCCAAGATTTATTCCTTCCAACCGTTCATGGCCACTGCCAAAGTTCCACAGTCCTGATAAAGATGAGCCTGCTCAGCTTGATACAGCTTCACATATAGTTTGCACATAGTCTGAGTGCTACCAAGCTTGGTACATTCTCCACAATTTATCGACAATCCAGATTTCCACCAACTCCAAAGAGTAAAATCCAGTTATCGTAGAACCAATTATGTTTCTGTTGAGGTAATAGGCCTAGTGAGAAAAAGGAATCAATTTCATGAGCGACCAGCTGATCAAATCCATCATTACAATTCAGAAGATATGCAAAAAAGGGGAGCTGAAAAAGGTTCACAAGACAAAGATCAAAGCAGGGACGGAACGAGGTATGGAGCAGAGGATAACGCATCTGCCTTCTACCGAGAGCAAGCAAGAAAAAAAATGAAATAATTTGCAATTCTCGTAAAGCTTTCTTTTATCGATAATAATGGAGTAGTAGTTGAAGTATGTTGTGTTATGTGCTATATAGGTGATGTTTGTATTATTCTCTGCTCTTTTGTTTTGTGGGATGTTTCTTGTTCTTACCTACCTTAGGACAACGGATAAAAAATAGCTATTGTGCTAACTCTGGCATATTTACATTGATGCTTACTGCTGTCATGTTGATTAATATGCATTGTCCTAATTAAAATAAATAAATAAATAAATAAATAAATAAAAATAAAATAAAAAAATAAAGATGGGCAAGGGTTCACTGGTCTAAAAAAACTATTAAAATTGTGGAGCAATAAGATTAATACGAAAAATATTCATCCACAATCGTGAAGCCTTTGAACATAACTGCAGTTTAATGGAACATAGTAAACACGTTAAAACCAAGGTATACTTGGGGGCGCTAGCGTGCAGTAATGGATAGACGTGTTTTTTAGAGCTCTGTGTCACTACCTCCATTTAACATTTAATAACAGCACCAAAGTTGATATTTTCTTCGCCAGAGAACTAGTAGGCACCAGTTTCTTCAGTATATCTCAGTTTTGGCCAAGTTATGCCAAGGAAAGACAAAACCCTGAAGTCGACCGCTCAGGCGGCTAGCAACAAGGCTATCTTAGCCGCTGTCAATAGCCACAAAAATGAGCTAGCTAAAGTCTACACCCTCATGGATTCTCTCAAGAAATCACTGGAAGGGCATCTGACTCTGGACTCCATCGAAGCTTGTTTAACAACCTTGCAGACAGAGCACAGTGAGGTCCAGCACCGTTTAGACGACATAGACATGGCTCTATCCTCTACCGATGCTCGTGTTTCAGCGTTGGAGGCTACATGTAGCGAGCTAGCGGCAGCTAACGGCCATCTCAAAACAAAGGTGAACGAGTTGGAGGGACGCTCGCGCAGACAAAACATTCGGATTATTGGTGTCAAGGAAGGGGAAGAGGGTGACCGTCCTGTAGAGTTTGTATCAAACTTCATCTCTGAGCTGCTACGACAGGACAACTTCCCCAAGCCCGTAAAAATAGATAGGGCCCATCGTGCCCTGAGACCAAAGCCACTTCCAAATGAACGACCACGGATCATCATCACCAGACTGCACAATGACCGCGACATGATGAATATTCTGCAACTGAGTCGACAGAAGTCCCCGCTGCTGTACCACGGAAAGAAAGTCTTCATATTCCCAGACTACAGGGCAGAGGTTTCAGCGCAGCGCCAGGCATTCAACACCGTGAGGAAAAAGCTGGTGGAGGCTGGTGCCAAGTGTTCCATGTGTTTTCATGCCAAGCTGCAAGTATCTTTAAATGACACTGAAAACATTTTCTTCACCGACTGAGGCAGAATGTTAATTCACTGACTCATACCGAGTGACTTTATTAAGCATTTTATGCTAATGTTAGTCTGCAAGCTCAGTTAAGTTTTGGTGCATATTAACATTTATTGTATATAGTGTTTATTTTTGTGTGTGTTTTTTTTTTGTGTGTTTTTTTTGGGAGGTAAACACGGCTCGCTGGGTTTAGGTTATTTACTTAGGGTTTTCTCTCTGTTATCCAACAGCCTCCACTTTGGGATATGTCGCTTAGTTCTAGTTGTGGTAGGGGTAAGTTCTGGGTTTGTTTTGTTGTTGTTGCATTTTCTGTGTTCTTTTGGGTTTACTTTGTCAGCTGCTGTTTTTATGTTATAATAAATGCAGGATAATACTCCCAAGCCGGGCATGAGTCCTATTAATTTTGTCTCCTGGAACTGTAGAGGCCTTGGTAAAGCCCTTAAAAGAGCAAAGGTGTTTTCACATTTAAAATCACTTTCATCTGACATTGTCTTTCTTCAGGAGACTCATATTCAGCCAACTGAGCAGAGACGTTTGAGATCTTCATGGGTATCACAGGTTTACCAGTCAAATTTTTCTTCCAAGGCTGGAGGGGTTGCAATCCTTATCCGCAAGTCCATTCCATTTATCTTTAACTCCATGTCTGCAGATCCAGGGGGAGATATGTGCTTGTCACTGGCAAAATCAATTCCATCCCTGTTGCTCTTTTAAATATTTATGCCCCGAACTGTGACTGCCCCGATTTTTTCTGCAAAATATTTGACATTGTTGCACAATGCAATAATAGGGACATGATTATAGGAGGCGACTTCAATTGTTATCTCACGCCATTGCTAGATATGTCCTCCAATAAAGTTGCTCCCTCTTTGAAATCAGTGCCAGTTTTAAACAATCTCATTAAGTCATTAGATTTAGTTGATATCTGGAGGCTCCAGCATCCTCTTGATCGTAAATACTCTTTTTTTTCACCCTCCCCCCCATGGTAGCTTTACTAGAATTGACCACTTTTTAATTGAATCTAAATTAATTTCACGTACAGTCAGCTCAAGTTATCACAGCATCTTAATTTCAGATCACGCCCCTCTCTTAATACAGATCCACTTTAATCTTTATGCTCCGTCGTTTAATTGGAAATATATACCCCCCATCAATTCTGATCAATCATTTCAGGACTATGTTTCAGCCAAAATCTCAGATTTTCTTTTTTTAATTACAAAGGAGAAGTATCTGTATCTGACTCAGTTTTGTGGGAGTCATTTAATAATAATAATAAGGGGTAACATTATTTCTTATCAGTCTTCAATCAAAAAGGCCAGATCACAGCATCTTGCAGATATTCAGGCCAAATTGGCTGTTTTGGAGGACAGCTATCAGAATTCAAATGATGATAATCAAAGGTGGGCGGATGAACGCTAGAGAGCGCTAAAGCGCTATTCCGCTTACAGTGGACCTAAACTTTTTGTCAGCGTTTTTGTGAATTGACTAACTTTTATAATTCATAAGCGGATTTGTGCTATTTTTATTTAAAATGCAGTACCGCTAATAACTAATTATCTATCAGTAAAAACCAATAAACTTATTTACAAGCTCTTATGCTGCTTGTTTTTTACCTTTTTCCCCACCGTAAGAGCAGAGAGGAGGAAGGGTTGGAGGGGGGAGGGAGGGTTGGAGGGGGGAGGGGGGGCAGAGCTGAGAACAGACTCGGCTCTACCATGTAGGTAAATGCCTGGGGGTCCCATTTCAGCAGTGGCCCCGGCCCCGCCTCGCCCCGTGCAGTCACCTACATCACTAACATTGCTCATGCTTGTTAATGTACATTTAACATAAAAATAATTATAGTTACGATGAAAACGATCATTAAATATACGCAATAAAAAAACGGTCGATTTCTTTATCCCCCTACTAAAAATGGACTATTCCATCTTCCGGGTCATAGTTGAACTCAGGGGCTAATTCTGTAGCTGGCTGCGCTCGGTGTCTTCATAAATCCTTAAAGAACCCCGCTGTTTCAAGCCAAATTAACGTGGCCGGATGATTTTAAGGTGTGTTTTGTGTCGACCATTCGACGGTGAGTCGTTATTTTTATGTATTTTAGTTACTTTTCATTAAATCTGTTGACTACCTATAGACGCTAACTGTGTCTGCCGGTTGGTTGTGCTGGGTTACTAATGGAAATCCTTAGAGAACCCAGCTGTTTCAAGCCAAATTAACGTGGCCGGATGATTTTAAGGTGTGTTTTGTGTCGACCATTCGACGGTGAGTCGTTATTTTTATGTATTTTAGTTACTTTTCATTAAATCTGTTGACTACCTATAGACGCTAACTGTGTCTGCCGGTTGGTTGTGCTGGGTTACTAATGGAAATCCTTAGAGAACCCAGCTGTTTCAAGCCAAATTAACGTGGCCGGAGTATTTTATTGTGCGTTTTGTGTCGACCATTCGACGGCGAGTCGTTAGTTTTATGTATTTGGGTTACTTTCATGTATAAATGCGGTGGCGACACACCCGTGTATTTGAGATTTAAACGTGGTTTTAGGGATTAAAAGATCATTCTATTTTTTGTTAATTTCGTGGCCGAATAGAATATATGTACGTAAAGTATTAAATAAATCCTTTGATTTTTGTAATTTCATCCTTTTAGGATCATTTTTGTTACTTTTCAGTTGGCAGTGTAGTGCAAATATTGATAACGCTGCCGGCTATATATAAATATATATATATATATATATATATATATAATATAGAAATATATAAATAGCGGATTAGATTAGCTTCCCCTAATTTTCATAAGACATTTGTGCTTTTGAAATTGTGGACCTAAAAAAATTAATAAGCGTTTTAGAAATTGTGGAACTAATTTTTTAATTAGCGGTGCCCAGCTTTGATGATAATATACTCAGTGCTATCCTGAAGATAAAATCTGAATACAATCACATGCTTGGGGAACAAGTTGGTAATTACATTCGCAAACTTAAGCAAAAGCATTTTGAACTAGGGGTGTAACGGTACGCTAAAATCACATTTTGGTTTGGTTCAATTACAAGGAGGGCTCGGTTCGGTTTATTCTCGGTACAAACAATTAGACCAAATAAAGACTTACAAAATGTTTATTTTGAAAATATAATAATAATAATAATGAATTCAATTTATAATGCACTTTTCATTAATAAAAATCTCAAAGTGCTACAAAGTGTAACAAAGCAAAGATCAAAATAAAACAAGTGATAAAATCAAATAAAATCAATAATAATATCGACTAAGATCAAAAGATAAAATCATGTGGATACAGATTAGGCTTGCTTAAAAAATAAATAAAATAAAACAAGTGATAAAATCAAGTAAAATCAATAATGATATCAGGTAAGATCAAAGATAAAATCATGTGGAGGCAGAATAGGCTTGCTTAAAAAGAAAAGTCTTTATGCCGCTTTTATATGTTTATATGAAATAAGAAGTGTGTGATGACTTAAAAGAGCAAAGGTGTTTTCATATTTAAATATGCCAAAAATATGTTTGTATTGTATTGTAATAATAAATAAAAGTGACCCATTTGGATGATATTTTAAATAAACAGCACTCTACAATAAATAAACTATATTAACAATAATAAAAATCTTAATAAATACAATAACAGTCAGAACCAGAACAATAAGCAGCAACAGACTGTTTACAATCTAACTAATCAAGTTTTTGTCCAGTAGCAGCAGTGTGGCTGTACTTGTCCTCATTCCTGTACTCACAACCTCTTCTTGGTGGGACAGGTGCTGGAAAAGTTCAGAGTTCAGTTCAGTCATCACACACTTCTTAGCTGCAGGTGATCTCTGGTGGATGTCTGTCCCTGAAGAGGAAAAAGACAGCTGCTACCTCTGTCCCAGACTGGAAATAAAACACAAAGAGGTAAAATAAAAAATAAGTTAATAAGATTATGATTTTAAATAAAAAAGATTATTTAGATAATAATAATAAAAGAACAATACCTTTTCTTGAACGGTTGAATCTCTCACTCAACATCATCATGGCAGGACTTTAATCTTCTCCAGGGCTTGTTGACATCAGTTTTAGTTTTTTCATAAAGAGCTGAACTTCTTGACTTAAGTGTTGACGTGATGAATGTCTCATAGTGAGGATCAACTACGCATAAAAACATTCAGACTTAGATTCAGAGATTTAAAAACTCCTACCGTTTGTGTTATTGCTCTGGACTGCTCTGAATTACCTGATAAAAGTAGTTTAAATGCAGCTGCTGTTAGCCCTGTTTGTAACAAGCCGAGTGCTTTTTCTTCGTTCACGTTCGAATGAAGTAGTTTCAAACTCGTTCACGTTAGACGTGTTGTCTGCTGCAGATCCAGTCTTCATGAAACAACGTCCACACACACAGCTTTGTGTTCTTGTCTTTTACCAAGAAAGCCATGACGTTAACAAACAGGAGACCGTAGCGAGAAGCTAACGGCTAATGCTGCGCGTGCTGCACGATAATAGCACCGTGCTGAAACGCGCCCAGAAAATGTTGTCATGCGGCGCATATATTAACGTTCAATGAGTGAAAAAAATAACCAAAACGGTACGCAAGCGGACCGAATTGAACGTGCTGTACCGAAACGGTTCGGTACACCTACTTGTACCGTTACATGCCTATAACTAGGAGACAAACCTGATAGATTGCTCTCCAGACAAATAAAAGGCACAGTGGCAGAAAGAGCTATTCATAAAATCTCTTCCCCCTCTGGTCAAATATTAACTGACCCTAAACTCATAAATGACGCCTTTTTCAATTATTACAGTAATTTATGCACTTCCAAGACTGGTGCTTCCAGTTCTGATGTTGATGACTTCCTAAACTCTTTAAATGTACCTGTTCTGGATGAATCCGCTAGGGTAGACTTGGACTCTAATTTTACAATTGAAGAAATCAAATCTGCAATACGTTCATTATCCTCTGGTAAGGCTTGTGGTCCTAGGCTGTCCCTAGTTGGTGTTGTACATATATATGCCCAGTGGAAACATGTTGATGTTCTTTACATTCTGCATTTTTTCCTCTTAGCATGTGCTCTCTACATTCCCTGTAGAAAGCAGCTAGGAGCTGCCTACCTTTTTAGGACGGATGTTCTCACGTGCACTTTGCTGAGCATTTCAAGGGCGTGAATGAATTACGTTCCCATAGCAAGTATGTTGCACCGAGAGACCAGACTGAAAGGGAACTGAACGTTATGCACCATAACTCATGTTCCCTGAAGGAAGGGAACGAGGCAACATATCTGGCCCTTTCAATGCTGAAAGCTCGGTGAAGTGCAATCTTGGAGAAAGATGGATGGGCGTCAGCCGCTTAAATACCCAGAGGGCGGGGCCTCTGGCACAATGCTGACGCCCCTGCCATAAAGGTGTGAATGTATTCCTTCAGGTAATCGTGCGGGGGCGCAATTCGCAAGTATGTTGCACCTCGTTCCCTTCCTTCAGGGGACATGAGTTAGGGTGCATAACTTTCAGATTCTTGAACTGGAACTTGAGTTTGTTGCAGCACATCAGACTGAAGAAGTCTTCTGGACAAAACATTTCAACAAAGTACTCTGATGCATGCATGCATGCTCAAAGTATTTTGAACCACTTCGGCCAGGATTGCCTCAAACTTGTTAGAGAGTTTGAGAAAACAGCTAGGAAGAGGGCAGACTACAGGAACCACTTGCGATTCAACCTTAGATGCAGACAAAGTGGCATCATTCCCAAGAGCCTGGAACTGAAATCGTCGGTCAGCGGGCACCGGGCAAGCAATATCCTTCAGAAGGCACAGACGCAGCTGCTGAATGAACGGGTAAGACAGACCAATTTTACTATTGAGGCTTTGAAGACCAAAGAAGAGCAGATTAAACAAAAACTAACAACGTGCCTAGATCAGACCACACTTCAGCAAGTGATGGACTGTACAGATCAGGCACGCTTAGCACAGCATGTCAAGTCCAAGACTCGACAGCAAAACAAATTTAACTTACTGATAACCATCACAATTCCAATAACAACACATTCAGTGTAAGACAACACTCCGATACACAGAGACAGAGAAGTGGGTGAAGAATTTATCTGACAGACAGCTCACCCAGCCGGAGACAGAGATTCTTGCCAGGGGACTAAACTTTGCAGTGGCACCAAGTAGAATTCCTCTGGTAGAGATGATCACAGCCACTGAGTCAGCTATCCGTAACAACAAAATTAGAGAGTTTTGAAGCAGAACAACTCAGAGTCAAAGTTTCAGCCTGTCTCAGTAATGCTAAACCACCACCCTCCAACATCAGTAGAGAAGAGAAAGATGCACTCACCACTCTTAGCAAGGACAAAAACATCATAATTCTCCCAGCAGACAAAGGAAGATGCACAGTGATTTTGAACCAGAAAGACTATCATGAGAAAGTTATGTCACTCCTTAGTGACGTAACCACTTATGAACCGCTGAAAAGAGATCCAGGAAGTGGTTACAAGAAGAAGTTGATAGATTGCCTGAAAATTTTGAAGCAGGACAAGGCTATTGACAGTATTCTGTACCACAGACTGTACCCAGGGGAGGCCACGCCAAGTCTGTATGGTTTACCCAAAATCCACAAACAAGGTGTACCTTTAAGACCAATTGTTAGCATGATTAACTCGGTCACTTACAATGTTTCCAAATATCTGGCATCTGTACTCATCCCTTTAGTTGGCAGCTCAGAACACCACATACAGAACACCATGGACTTTGTGGATAAGGTGAGGGATGTCATCATGGAGACTGATGAAACAATGGTCTCTTTTGATGTTACATCACTCTTTACGTGCATTCCTGTTGATGAGGCAGTAGAGGTGGTCTGTTTAAGGTTAAAATCAGACACCACTCTGAACAGCAGGACCACGCTTTCCACAGAGCAACTGTGTCAACTCTTGAAACTGTGCCTGCAGTCAACCTACTTCACATATGGGGAGCAATATTATAGGCAGAAACATGGGTGTGCTATGGGGTCGCCAGTTTCTCCTATTGTTGCCAACCTGTACATGGAGGAGGTAGAAAAGAAAGCCTTGACTTCCTTTTCAGGGAGACCACCAAGTCATTGGTTCAGGTATGTTGATGACACCTGGGTTAAAATTAAATCTCAGGAAGTCCAACATTTCACTGATCACATCAACTCTGTGGATAAATATATCAAGTTCACACGAGAAGATGTAAAAAATGGCAGGTTGGCTTTCTTGGACTGTGAGGTCTCAGTTTCTGATAGAGGAAATTTGCAAACTGAGGTGTACCGCAAACCCACCCACACAGACCAGTATTTACAGTTTGACTCCCATCACCCTCTGGAGCACAAGTTAGGAGTCATCAGGACTCTGTATCACAGAGCAGACAGCGTCCCCACTAACTTAGGAGCCAGACAGAAGGAGAAATCACACACAAAACAGGCTCTAGGGAAATGTGGATATCCTAACTGGGCCTTCCTGAAAGCAGAGAAGAAACCCAAACAGGACTCCAGCCAACCATCAGGTGAAAAGAAGGAACCCAGACCCAGACCAGTGGTCATTCCGTATGTTGCGGGAGTTTCAGAGACATTGAGACGTTTATTCTCTAAACACAACGTCCCAGTGGCTTTTAAACCCCAAAATACATTACGGCAAAGACTGGTTCATCCCAAAGATCNCTGGGTGTCTAATGTGTTATGTGTTCTGAAAGTTGTTAATATGAAGGGTGGGTATAGTATTTCTTCTGGGGTGGGGATTAGGTGGATGTCCTGGATGATGGTCTTGGACTATACTTGGCCGGTGTGCGGGCCCCGGTTGGGGCCTGTTCTTGGTGCTTCCTGGCTCTGTCGACGGTTGGGCGGGCGCTCTTGGCCGTGTCGTCCATGTGGGATTTTGTGTCCTCTTGGACGGCGGGCTGACTGCGGTTCGCAGGGGTCGTGGCGGCCCTGGCGGGTGTGGGCTGTTGGTTCTGCTGTTGGCGGCCCTCGGGGCCGTGTCCCTCTCTGGTCTTGGCTCAATGTCCTGGCGGTCGGAGAGGTGTTTCCTTTACCTCGCTCCTTGGGTGGACCTTGGCGAGCTGGGGGGTAAGCAGGGTCAGCGGGGGAGCTGACTCGCTGTGGGAGCACTGTTCCTGCAGTTATTTTTCTCCCCATCCCTCAACACGCACCTCCGCCCTCTTCATCTTAAATTAATACATGTAGGGAATTTGGGTCTCGGGTGTGCTGCAATGGTTTTACATCTCTGTTGTTAAGAGCACCTGGGACTCAATTTTATATACACTTTAGACATTCATTCATAAACATCTTCATAAAAGTCACATATAGGGAATGGAGTGAGCACTATGGCTATGGGTGGCGGGATGACATCAATCTCGCCCCCATGCCTATGCTCACTCAACATTATGCATCTAGACAATTAGGGCCTGGGTTAGAGTTGGAGTGGAGGGGAAACTGGTATAATGCTAGCCTTTGCTCCTTCTCTTTCCCTTTTAAATACACTTTACAACAACACTCACCAACAGTACATTTGGGGACGGGGGTGTGTGTGTCGGGGTCTTGATTTGTTAATTTCAATTTTATTTATTTATGTATTTATTTATATATTATTTATTTATTTTTCTCTTACCCCCCTGGTTGCCTTGCGGACATTCTGGGGGTGGGCCGTCAGGGGTTGTGCTGGGGTGTGGGGGGGTTCGGGGCCTGCGGGTTCGCCGTGGGCGGGGCTGGCAGTGCGCTCCCTCTGGGGCTGCTTGGGCTCGGGTGTCCTGTCCTGTCCTGTCGGCAGGGCGCGGGGTGTGCCGGATCTTGGACGTCTGCTGCTCTCCACCCCAGAATGAATGGGTCTACCTCCTGGGTTTGGATGTGGGCTGCCCCATGTAGGGAGCAGGTACATGTCTTGGACCTAGGGGGTATAGAGTGTGCATCGGGATTATGAATGGAGCGTGTCGTTATTGTTTGTCTTTCTGTGACTGAGGGTGAGGATGAGGGTGGGTCTGAATGAGTGTGTCTGTGTATGAATGTTTAAGTGTCAGGCTGGGACTTGGACTGCCCCCTCTCTGATACTTCTGAGGCTACCCAGTGTCGCGCTCCTGCCACGTGGCCCCCTGGTGGGTGTTCCTCTGCCTGCGGGCGTGCTTGGGGCCCTCACTATCTGGGGCTGGGCGCTTGGGCGTTTGTCAGCTCGGCCTGGTGGCTGCCTGGTGGGGCTCGGGTCCTCTGGTCCTGTCAGGTCTGGACCTGAGGGATGGGCGTCCCCGGTGCCCGAGCCTCGGTGACCGGCCCTGGGGCTACGTCGGTGCAGCGGGCTCCGGCGGGGGCCTGTGTATTGTCGCTGTTGACCCCGGGGGGTCATTGTGTGTGGTCCCTGGTGGGGTTCGTCCGGTTCTTCCACTTGGTCGGATCTGGGGAGTGGACGAGTGGCTCGTCCTGTTCGGGTGGTCCTGGGGACTCTGGGCTCGGGGTCCTTCCTGGGGTCTTGGGCTTTGATCGCCCCTTCGTCTGTCTCGGGCTTTGGGGGGACGGGTCTCTGATGCTTCACAGTCGCTACTAAATGTTCTATTGGAGGAACCTTATTCACTTATGCATGCTCACAACCACACACAAATGGATACAGGGATGTATAGTAGATGTATGTAGATGGGTATATAAATGAATATAAATATATATGTATGTATATTGTATATATATTTGTAGGTATGGGTATGTGTATTTATAGAAATCTATTGCAAGGTCATGAATATTATCAGTCTTTATGCTTGTATGTTTCGTTGTTGTGTTCTGTCATGTGCTTTGCAGGATTGTGGACGGAGGTTTGGTGTGTTTGCCTTGTGCTCTTTCTGTGGACAATTGTTGTTTTGTTGTCTCACTTTCTCTTTTCTTTCTTTCTCTCTATTAAAAAAAAAATACATATTGGAGTGAGAGGATGGCTATAAGGTGTGAAGGGAGGCCATCTATAAATGGAAAAAAAAAAATACATATTGGAGTGAGAGGATGGCTATAAGGTGTGAAGGGAAGCCATCTATAAATGGAAAAAAAAAAAGATTTCAACAAAGATTTATCTACCTGGATTATTGAGAATCATCAGAATGGTTTGTAAACATTTAAAGGTCCACTGACATGATTTTTAATTTTCATAAAATTGCTCAATATATATATTTTATCAGTTAAATATGTTCGTTTTTGCAAACAAAATGATAAATCACTTTAATTTTGCTTTAAAAGTGATTTTGAACTTCAAGCCGTGTTTAATCATGGGAAATCCGATTACACGCGAAAGCACCATCTGTGACGTAGTGTGAGGCCAAGGGCATAACTTTAGGTCTAACATTGGGGGGGTTATGCTCTCTACCTATTTATTTATCGAATAAATAACTTTTTTTATGATTCAGGATATTTTAGGGTTAAAATATATTGTAATGCTTTTACTGTGATTTACTGTGATTTACTTAACTTTCCTGTTTTCTCTGTATTTATTCTGCTCCTTTTTTGCTCCACATAGGTTCAACAAGTAAGAAAAAAACTCACTATTTTTCTGCATTTTTTTCAGCCATAACACATATTTTACATTTTTAAGATTTATTATATAACATACCTCAATTTCACAATTGTCAAAGAGTGTGTATTTACCTGGTTCACTACAGTTTAACTAGGAAAAATTACAACAAATGATTCAAATACAGCCATAATATGACAAGAGCACGGGTACGCCGAGCCATCCCACTAGCCCAGGGATCTGCAACCTTTATGATCAAAAGAGCCATTTCTGCCCCTTTGTTCACTAAATTAAACGTTTCCGGAGCCACAATACCTGCTACAACTGGGATTCTCAACTGGTGGCCCACAGACCACTTTAAGTTTGTTAGAGGACAATTTTCTGACCTGTAGTTTTCTGGCCATTGTAAAGCTGAAAATATCTAACGATTTGTTGATATTTTTACATTTTAAGACTAAAAAAGACCAGATTATCATAAAGAAGGAAAAATAATGTGATCTTTCCCAATTAAAAAATAAAATAATGAACTATGCAGGTCTAGGTAAATTATTTTAATTGTGGAAAAATTAAATATCCTACTTCGAATAAATAAAGTTAACTTGTGTTTTACTCCTTCTATTAGTTATAGTATTCACACATTTGCAAAGAAAATGACAGGAAAAACTGCTAAAACTAGCCCTTTTTGTTGTTATAAGAACAAATAAAATTCAGTTTAAAGTTAGTTTTGATCAAAGCTTGGAAGAGCCACTGCTGAGGGACCAAAGAGCCGCATTTGGCTCCAGAGCCGCAGGTTGCAGACCCCTGCACTAGCCCAACAAAGTCCAGGACCCCTTACATTTTAAGACAGGTTTACAAGAAATCTAAAATAACTACATATCAGCCTCTTTCAAACCAGTTATGTGATCACAATCTGATATGCCTACCTTTGTGCTGGACGGATTTTTCATGCAGACGGACATCGTTCCTTCCCCCATGAGAGACACTAAAGTCGCAGTTACAAATCTTACAAAACGCGTAATTGTGCCCCACCCTACTCTTCTTTAGGAAAGTAAATTCGCTGTCCCATTTTTCAAGATATTTACACGAAGTCTTAACTTTTTTGGCAGGACGCCTTCTCTCTCGTTAGTTACATTCATCCATCTCTGTGTTTTTCCGGGTTTGTGTTCCCCGCTGCCAGCAGTAACATCGCGAGAACTGCCACCGAGGCTACTGCAGGGGGCAGTTCTCGCGAGGCTAGTGACAGAGGCAGGGAGTGCTGGAGGGGGGAGGAGGAGGGGAGAACCGAACGGCAGCTTTGAAGGCAGAGAGAGAGAGCAGTCTCTCACCTGCTGAAATGCGCTCCTCCTCCGCGCCGCGCGCGCACCTCCAGTTAATCCGGGAGCTTGAAATGAATGATGCCATTTTTTTGGGGGGGTTATATCACTGGATCCAATTATTGAGGGGGTTAAATCCCCCCCATCCCCCGTGTAAATTACGCCTATGTGTGAGGCAGAGCTCTGGGCTTGTCACAGTGCGCGGGTATGAGCAGCTCGACATAAAGGTAAGTCTGATACAGCATCAGACCTAAATTAGATCCTGTTGTTTCTTGTTCCATCACCCATATTTTCTGCTTCCCAAAATGAAGACAAATAGCTCAAATCTTCACATAGATTGCTAAATTCGTCTGGTTTTAAATTGTCCGCTATTAAAGAGACCAGAGCCCTCTGCCTCACACTACGTCACATGCGTTCGCGTGTAATCGGATTTCCCATGATTAAACACGGCTTGAAGTTCAAAATCACTTTTAAAGCAAAATTAAAGTGATTTATCATTTTGTTTGTAAAAACAAACATTCAAATGACAAAATATATATACAGTATTTTGAGCAATTTTATGAATAGTAAAAAAAATCATGTCAGTGGACCTTTAAGACCTGAGTGGAGTTCTATTTCATCCCTAATGACCGCCAGAGGGCAGTGCTGAAAGCACTGAATATTCCCTTCTCGCATGCGCTGTTCGAGTAATTATATCAACAACGTCGCACAGGTGTGACCGGATAAGCAATCAAGAGGCTATATAGCCTAGCGTTATCCGTTAATTCAGTCCTTTTTTCTTCTCCCGCACGTTCGATCCAAGGCTACAGGCCTTTGGATTTTCTTTTCTCGCCGTCGTTGGAGGCCCAACTGCCTGTTGGCCGGAGCAGTGTGTTCACCCTCCGAGGGCAGCGATGGTTTAACCTTTACCGAGGTATTTCATTGGGCTACAGTGGCTTCGACCCTCTCCCAAACCACAGTGTTGCTAATGTGTGAGTAACATTTGCTTATTTCGTGGCTCCGTCAGCCCTCGGAGGAGGCTACCGTGTGGGTCACATGAGTAGTCTTTACTTTGCCTTGACTGCGGTTTGTTGCCATTGGTGTGGCTCTGCTGTAAGAGGCAATTTCCACGTGAGATTGACACGTGGGACGTGGGTAAGTATTACTTCTACCGAAGTTTATTGTGTAGCCAGCTGTGTTCTAGCCTTGTTTACTTTGGGAAGGCGAGCGTTCGCGCACCTTCCATAAACTATTCATAAACACTTCTACCGAGGTTTATTGTGTAGCCAGCTGTGTTCTGATCTTGTTTACTTTGGGAAGGCGAGTGTTCGCGCACCTTCCATAAACTATTTATAAATGTGCCAACCTCATAGACGGTTGGGCTGAGCTAGCAGCGCTAGTCTTCTTGAGTTTTGGTCTTGTTTTCAATTGGTGACGGTTAGCGTACGCACCCTCTTCCAATTCACTTTCACCAACCTCATAAACGGTTGGGCTGAACTAGCAGTGCTAGTCTGAGTTTTGGCCTTGTTTTTAATTGGTGAAGGTTAGCGTTTCTCGCACCCTCTCCCAATTCACTTTCACCAACCTCATACACAGTTGGGCTGAGCTAGCGGTGCTAGTCTGAGTTTTGGCCTTGTTTTTAATTGGTGAAGGCCAGCGTTCCTCGCACCTTCTCCCAATTCACTTTCGCCTACCTCATAAATGGTTGGGCTGAACTAGAGGTACTAGTCTGAGTTTTGGCCTTGTTTTTTAATTGGTGAAACTTAGCGTTTCTCGCACCCTCTCCAAATTCACTTTTGCCAACCTCATGATCGGTTCGGCTGAACTAGTGGTGCTAGTCTGAGTTTTGGCCTTGTTTTTTAATTGGTGAAGGCTAGCGTTTCTCGCACCCTCTCCCAATTCACTTTCGCCAACCTCATAAGCGGTTGGGCTGAACTAGCGGTGCTCGTCCCTTTGAGTTTTGGCCTTGTTTTTTATTGGTGACGGCTAGCGTTCCTCGCACCCTCTCCCAATTCACTTTCACCTACCTCATAAGCGGTTAGGCTGAACTATGCTAGTCTGAGTTTTGGCCTTGTTTTTCATTGGTAACGGTTAGCATTCCTCGCGCCTTATCCCAATTCACTTTCGCCAACCTCATAATCAGTTGGGCTGAACTAGCGGCGGTAGTCTGAGTTTTGGCCTTGTTTTTATTGGTGAAGGCTAGCGTTCTTCGCACCCGCTCCCAATTCACTTTTGCCAACCTTACAAACGGTTGCGTTGCGCTAGCGGTGCTAGTGTCTTTGAGTTTTGGCCTTGTTTTCTGTTGGTAAAGGCATAGTGTTAGCGCACCCGCTCCAAATTCACTTATTTATTTTTTATTTATTTATTTATTTATTTTTTTGGGGGGGGAGGGGATTTATTAATTTCATTTAAAAACATGACAATTATACATACAATTCAATAAAAAAGTAAATAAAATAAAATGAAAGGTGGCAGAAGAAGAACTAGTCTTATGAAAACTGCCCCTTTTTACTTATTCTAATGTAAATCAAATTACAGCATGTATATAAAAAATTTAATTCACAAAGACAATAACAATCTAGCTAAATTAAAAACATAAAAACTCAAACATCTTAATCAAATCAGACAACAAATTAAGTAGATATATGCCTATATATATATATATATATACTTATCGCCAACCTTATAAATGGTTCTGAGCTAGCGGTGCTAGTCTCCTTAAAGGACAACACCCACCATGACAGTAACAATTCACCATATTGGACAATTACTGTAGTAGAATATGATGTCTATTTTCATTTTTGCAATTGGGCCAGGCGAGCGTAAAAAAAATAAAAAAAATAAAAAACCAACCGAGTCCCAGATGAATCCGGAAACCCGGCCGAAGATTGCCGAAGTGTGAAGTGACGTCAGTAAAGTCTCCCCCTCAGAAGGCAGGAGTGAGTTCGCCATGGAGGTTTATGAGAGAACTGCAGTTAAACTCGTGTCCTACGTAGATACGTGATCTCTAAATATTTCCTGGTGCTGTTGTGTGTACAGCTGGACCAGCGCTCTGTTTTTATTTATTTTTTATAACTTTTTAATAAGATATAACACAGCTGCGGTTAAAATTGTTGCTGCTCTCACTAGCTCCTCTGAGGAGCCAGCCACGCGTTTTCTCCCCGGCTCCGCTGGTCACCTTTGAAGTTTCTTTGCATTGCGGTTAAAACTGTTTCTGCTCTCACTCGCTCTTCTGCCCATGAGCCGAGCCAGCCGCGCATCTTCTCCCCGGCTCCGCGTTCCTTCGTGGTGCTGACTCAGGGCTCGGCTCCGCGTATCCCAGCCTTGCGGGGAGCACGCACGCTCAGAGCTCCTCTGCGACTGTCTTTTTAATTCTGTACTCCCGACCTGGCTGTCAGGTCACGGGAAGAGAATAAAAAGTGGATGCGCGCTCAGAATATGATAGACATCAGTGAGCGACCGCAGGATTAATCAACAGGCAGATTTATTAACAAGGGAATATTAAATGTGTTTTACTTTTTTCTCCTCTCTGAGCAACGGAGGGAGGTGGTGTTGTTGTGCTGATCAGCAGCCAGTTGTACAATTATTACTGAGGAAATATTAAAATGACACAACACGACTACAGGTAGTCCCCGATTTACGAGCGAGATCCGTTACAACGAGGCGCTCGTAAACCGGAAATCTCGTAATTTGGAACGGCCGCCACGCTTCTCGTAAGTCCGGAATTTCGCTCGTAAATTGGAACGGTTTTGCTAGCGCGACTACGAACACTCGTTTTTCATCGAAAAACTGCTTATGAGTGCATAAAAATGATCGGAAACGTGTGTCCACATGTTTAGCTAACGAACTGTGGTGAAAAAACACAGGAAAACTCAGTATTTTTTGCGTTTTTTCCAATAATTCGCCAGCTCGTAAGTCCGGAACCTCGTAGATCAGAGCGCTCGTAAATCGGGGACTACCTGTAATTGTAAAAGTCTGACGTTTGTCCCACACATAATTTTTATTAGTTGTATTCTCTGGTCAGAAGTTGATGCATGCTTGTTATAACTCAGCCTATAACTCCAAGGCGGATACTTCAGTGATGTCAATGCCCATATATGGCGAGGGGCAGATTTTCCCGGAGCTGCGGCTAAAATCTGCTATAAATCATGAAATAACACATTTAGCGTTATTTCTCTACAATATAAATAAACGCCCCTGTTTTATTTTAAAATAAACTAATAAATATTAATGGTGATGCAATTTGAAAAAATGGTAGGTCATGGACTTTAAGTTTCTTGGCCTTGTTTCCTGTTGGTGAAGGCAACCGTTAGCGCACCCGCTTCCAATTCACTTTTCGCTAACCTTATAAATGGTTGGGCTGAGCTAGCGGTGCTAGGCTCTCTGAAACTTGGCCTTGTCTTTTATTGGTGACGGCTAGCATTCACGCACCCTCTCACGACTCATTTCTATTGGTGAGGGCTTGCGTCCACACACCCTCTCCCAATTCTTTTTTCGCCAAACTTGTTCTCTATTGGTGAATGCTAGCATTCGCGTACCCTCTTCCAATTCATTTTTCGCCAAACTTGTTCTCTACTGGTGAAGGCTAGCGTTTGTGCACCCTCTCCCAAATTCACTTCTCTTACTGAAGGCTAGCGTTCGTGCACCCTCTCCCAAATTTGGCCTGTCCGTCTTATGTCTTGCGTGTAGCTGGCGGTGCCAGCTCTTCTGCTGAGCTGCAGTTTTTCTCTTGAATAAACTGCCTGCAGTAGGGAGCATGGACGGTTCTCACTGCTGCATAGATTGTGGGTCCGTGCTACAGGCGTATGATATTCACGACCTGTGTCCTACCTGCCTGGGACATGACCATCTGCTAGAGGCCCTGTCGAAGAACACCTGCATGAACTACAGCTTCATGCCTAATTCTGTAAGAGTGGCTCGGCTGGCCCGGTTTTGCCCCAAGCTCAGCAGTGACCTTCTGGCCAAGAAGCTTCACCCAGGCACTCGTAGCGCCGGACTGAGGCCACAGTCTCTGTGGCCCCTCTTGAGAAGAGGCGAGCCAAGTCTGATCAAGGTCTTTCCACGAGAGTGGAGCGGCTGTCCGCATAATTAGCAGAAATTAAGTCTTTTTTTCCAGGCACGCCAACTAGGTGTTGAGCCAAAGAAAGCAACTGGACTCCCCTCCCCACCCATGCCCGAGCTGGCTGCGGAAGAAGATGTGTTATCCTTGGCTGCCTCTGCCTCTCATTTTCTAGGGGACGAGCAGAAACAGTCAGTGACTGGTTCCTTTTCTTCATCGGAGCGCAGTTAGTGGATCAGGTGACGGCTCCATGCAGGACGTCATGCGTCTTTGACTGAGCCATGTCGTAGATCCCTCCGTGATCTACCGGTGGTGCAGGGAGAGTTGTTCGGTCCAGTTGCCTTAGAAGCGCTCGAACTGACTGTCCAAGCAGACAAGGCGGCAGCTTCGACCCTTAGCAGGGCGATGCCCCCCTCCACCTCAGAGACGCCCGTCGGCTGTCTCTAGATTTTGGCCGCCTCAGGGTCCTTGCCCTCATGTGGATCAGCAGAGAACCAACAGGACCTTTCGTGAGTCAATCTGCCAACCAGCTGGGCAGGTTCGGACCAGAGGCTCAGGCCACCGTTTGCAGAGGTGGCTTAACAACTTTTGCCTGGATGCCAGGCTACAGAGGTATCGCAAACACGCAGTGACATGGCCATGTCTTCATGCCCTGACTCCATGGAAGGACGAAGATTATTTGTCCAGGGGTGTCCCTATGGGGGTGGTAGTGTGTCGTAGGGAAGTGGTCGCGACAGATGCCAGCTCCACAGGATGGGGTGCTGTGAGGCAACACAAAGCGGTTCAGGGCCGCCGGGGCCAAGGGGACCGCTCCAGGCATATAAATGTACTGGAGCTGCGTGTAATGCATTTGGCACTCAATAACTTCCCATCTCACCTGGAAGGGGGACATGTCCTCGTTCGGTCAGACAACACCTCTGTTGTCCACCACATCAATCACTAAGGGGGCACCAGGTCAGCACAGCTTCTCGTGTGTCCAAGGTGCTCTTGGAATGGGCCTCCACTTGTCTGTCCACCTTGTGGGCAACATACTTACCAGGGCGACACAATCAGGTCGCAGATTTTCTCTCCCGCCAGGGGTCTGCTCCGAGAGAGTGGTCCCTCCACAGCGTCATAGTGTGGATAATCTGGGACTGTTTTGGTCAAGCGGAGGTGGACCTTTTTGCGACAGAGGAGTCAACCCAGTGTCCTCTATGGTACTCCCATATGGAGGCATCAGGTGCGCTGGGCCAGGACGCACTGGCTCATCCTTGGCCAAGGGTCCTTCTATATGCCTTTCCACCCCTTTCTCTGATTTGGCCCAACCCTTCACAGAGTCCTAGAGGAGGGCCACATAATGCTATCTGTGGCTCCATATTGGCCAGCACGACCATGGTTCCAACTACTACGGAGTTTATGTCAGGACATCCCATGGCATCTTCCAACCAGGAGGAACTTGCTGTCTCAGCTGGGGGGTTGCTATGGCACCCCAATCCTCAACGTCTTCAGCTGTTGGTGTGGCCGCTGCAGGGCCAGGACAGCAGCTGACTGGAGTTTCGAGCCCTGTCGGACGCACCATCTTGGGCGCCAGGGCACCTTCTACTCATCAGCAGTACAAAAACAGGTGGCGTCTGTTTTCCCAATGGTGTTCTGTCACAATGGGGATCCAGTCTCCTGTGCAGTACCCACCATTCTGGAGTTTCTCCAGTCTCTCCTTGATAAGAGTCGCTCTCCTTTGACGCTTATGGTCTATGTAGCAGTGATATCATCTCATCACGCCAGCATCAATGACCGTACAATGGGAAGTTATAATCTAGTCTCTCTCTTTTTACGTGGTGCCTGTAGGTTGCACCTGCCACAAGCTACTCAGGCACCAAGTTGGGACCTGCCCTTGGTTCTCGAAACTCTGTGCCGCCCTCCGTTTGAGCCTTTGACACAAGCAGACCTGACGTTGCTTTCATGTAAGACAGCTTTTCTGTTGGCTATTGTCTTAGCAGAGAGGGTCGTGAGTTGCACGCTTTTTCAGTCAGCCCCTCATGTTTCAGGTGGGGCCCTGAGGGCTCTGGTGTTACCTTGTGGCCACACATTGCTTTTGTAGGAAAGGTCTTATCTCACTCTCACCGTAACCAACCGTTACGGCCAGCATGTTTTCAGCCTACACCTGGCGAGGGGTCTGGGTTATTGTTCCCAGTTAGAGCAATGAAGAGATACATTGCAGCTACTGCTGCTATACGATACTCAGACCAGCTGTTTGTGTGTTACGGGGGTCCTAGACTGGGCTATCCTCTTCCGAGCAGCGCCATTCCCACTGGATTGTGGATATCATCTGCCATGCCTACGCAGCAGGACACCATTCCCTGCCAGTCGGCGTGAAGGCACACTCTACCAGGAGCGTTTCCGATTCCTGGCCTGCCCTGAGAGGGGTCTCACTGGAAGCAATATGTGCTGTTGCATCATGGGCTTCCCCAAGCACGTTCACCAGATTCTACAGAGTTAACGTGGTCACCCCTCATCCCCTGGGCCAGGTTCTTCTGCAAGGGTCCTCTGGGCTTCCTCAGTGAGGTATGTGCTCAGGATTCCTTGTGACATCGTTGATACTAGTCATTCAGTGCTTTCAGCACCGTCCTCTGGCAGTCAGTAGAGATGAAATAGAACGAAAGTTACGAATGTAACTACAGTTCTATGAATCCCGGATGACCGCCAGAGCTTCTCGGTCACTCAGAATCCTTGCTTTACGCGAGAAGATTCTGTAGGACTGAATTAATGGATAATGTTAGGCTATATAGCCTCTTGATTGCTTATCCGGTCACACCTGTGTGACGTTGTTGATATAATTACTCGAACAGCGCATGCACGCAGAGAATATTCAGTGCTTTCAGCATCGCCCTCTGGCGGTTATCCGAGATTCATAGAACCGTAGTTACATTCGTAACTTTCGTTTTTTGGAGATGAATGTTGTCACAATCTTGTCTGATGGAAGAATTTAACTGTTTAATAGAGTCCTGGCTCTTCTTTAATGGACTTTTGTTGAATAGGAGCATATGTTCCAAAACCTGTGCATACCTTCCTGCATTAACAGTGTCTTTACAGAAGTGTAAGCTGCACATGCTAGAGGCACCAATGCAACCTCCAACTACCAGAAAAGCAGGATTTTGAACTGAGTGCTGTTGACAGGCTGGCTCATCCTTTGTATGATCCCAAGTTTCAAAATGAACATCAGATTTGAATCAGTCTTAGTGCAGAACAGTGTTTCACTTTGCCTCAGCCCATTTTTAATTAACTTTGGTCCTCTGTGAGGTGCGGAGGTGTTATGAGCTGCTGCTGAGGAAAAACTTCAAGCCTGTGCGTGAGTATGATTATAAATCATTGGTAAGTCCATATTTATTTAAATAAAACTAGATAATTAAATGTAAGGTCATTAAAAAATATATACTAACATTTAATAACGATTTATTTGCTTCACTGAACAAAACTGGACGGGGAGACTTTGGAGAGCCTTGAATTGTTTGTAGACGATTATTTTGAAAAGCTAGTCATGAGCAAACTCAGCACATCCGGCGCTGCTAGCGAATTAGCCCCGTTAGCTAAACGACACCGAGAGGGTAGCTCAGATAGTTCTTCGGAAGCGTCCGCGGATAATTCGGGCTTCACGGCTATACTTGAGTCAATCGACAAGAAGTTATCTAGCTTGGACGCTCGGTTAGCGTTAGTGGAGCTACTACACAAGGAATTCCAGAGCCTGAGAGAATCGCTCGAGTTCAGTCAACAACAGGTAGAATCTCTCGCTAAAGAAAATAAAGAGTTGAAGGGGACAGTGAAAAAAATAACAGATCAGGTGACGCAGCTTTCTGGCGATAATAAGAAGATTAAGGAATCAATTTTAGATATTCAAGCCAGAAGCATGAGAGAAAATCTAGTGTTTTCTGGAATTCAGGAGCTAGCGGAAGAGGATCCTGAAGCCTCGGTTCGGGCATTCATTCAGAACCAGCTAAAGTTGCCGACTGAAACAGTTAAATCGATCACTTTTCATCGAGTTCACCGCCTGGGAGGTAAAAAACCTGAGAATACTAGGCCACGGCCAATAATAGCTAAATTCGAACATTTCAAACAAAAAGAACAGGTTAAAAGCCGAGGTAGGGAACTGCGTGGCACACATTTTAGCATAAATGATCAATTCCCTGTAGAAATTCTGAATAGAAGGCGCGTTCTGTACCCGATAAGAAAGAAAAATATAAGTGAAGGAAGAAGAGCTAACATCTCTGTGGATAAACTCTACATAAACGGTCAGCTGTTTAGAGATCCAGAAGCTACTCCTTGGCTTTATTAGACAATCAAGGTAAGAAATGTTTTGGTTGCTAATATTAATTAATATTATTATATATAGTATTTATTAATATTACTTACCAGATATATTTAATTTTTTCTTTCAGCACAGCTCGGTGGTGGGACACACTCAGTTAGTGGTGGTACACAAGGTGGAATGACACTTGAGGTGGTAAGAGGGTTCTTTTGTTGTTTTTCCTTATCTGAGTTATGTTTTCATGTATATCATTCCTTTTTGTTTTTCTGTCTCTATTTTTCTATCTTAACAATTATCGGAGCACAAGCACAAGGGTTCACATACGTCTCTATATATTCATACATTTACTTCATAAATGAAAACTTCCCTGATTCATTAAAAAAAAGAAGAGCACTTACTCTATTTAAAAATAATATATAATTAATCATTAAAGGGATATGTATTTGTCTGGATCTATTAGTATCTTTTATATTAGTGACATTGGGTGTGGTTTAGCTATATTATCATTAGCACAGGTATGGGTACCTTAGGGTTTGTCACATGGAACATTAATGGAGCCGGTAGCCAAAGTAAAAAATATAGGATTTTTAACCAGATTAAAAGACTAAAGGCAGATGTTGTATTGCTCCAAGAAATTCATAAATTGGCCTCAACTGTGGATGAGCTAAAGTCTTTTGAGTTTCCTAATGTATTTTCAGCCTGTTATAATTCAAGACAAAGAGGGGTAGCAATTTTAATACATAAAAACGTTAACTTCAAAGTATTAGATCAGGTTATAGACTCACAAGGTAGATATATAATATTAAAGTTATCAATATTTGGACAAAATTATTGCATAGTTAGCATTTATGGGCCGAATGTAGACGACGCTGCTTTTTTTCACGACTTTTTTTCCACTCTATCAAATCACATGGATTCCTCACTAGTAATGGGAGGTGATCTCAACTTTGGTTTCGATGACAAATTAGACAGACTGAATGCAGTGGGAGCTCAACGCAGTTGGCAATCTATAAATATAGTTAAACAGTATATGAATGATTATGGACTCTGCGATGCATGGCGTACTTTTCACCCTGATAGCAAAGAATATTCTTTCTTTTCACATGTGCATCACTCATATTCTCGTCTTGATTATTTCATAGTAAGCAATTCATTGCTGACCAATATTTCAGACACTAAGATACACACTATTGCTGTCAGCGATCATGCACCAGTTACTCTAAATTTAGATAATAAAAAAGAAACAACAAAAAATATAAATTGGAGATTAAATACATCACTGCTTCAAGAGGAAGAATTTTTGCAATACTTTAAAAAAGAATGGACATCATATTTAGAGTTTAATGACTTGCCAGGAACTTCAGCATGTACACTTTGGGAGGCTGGGAAAACAGTCATGAGAGGTAAAATAATATCCTATTCAACAAATAAAAAGAAAAAAGAAAATAAACGTATTGAGGAATTAGAGAAATCCATTAAACTATTAGAAGGTCTACAAGGAGAGGAAACACAGCAAAAGCTACGCAAATTAAAATTAGAACTAAATGAATATATTGATAAGAAAAATAAATTCTTGATACAAAGACTTAGATTAGATAATTTTGAATACGGTAATAAATCTGGGAACTTTTTAGCTAATCAACTCAAATTAAACAAAGAAAAAACATCTATATATGGTATTAAAGATAAAAATGGAAATATAATTCATGATGAGGGAAAAATAAACAAGGTTTTTAAAGACTTCTATAAAACTCTATACACTCCACAAATAAATCCATCTAATCAAGATATTAATGAATTCTTGGAGAAAGTAACACTTCCAAAACTAGATATTAGTCAGTCATCAAAACTAGACTCACCATTAACATCAGATGAGCTCCATGAAGCAATTAAAAGCATGCCTAATAAGAAATCTCCAGGTCCTGATGGCTATCCGGTGGAATTCTATAAAGAATTCTGGGATATACTGGAACCGATATTCTATAGAGTGCTACTTGAGTCAGAAGGAAATGGCAGGCTACCAACACATATGAATTCAGCCAACATTAGTCTCTTATTAAAATCAGGCAAAGATCCAGTATTACCTACCAGTTATCGTCCAATCTCTCTTATTAATGTTGATGTTAAAATAATTTGTAAAGTCTTATCAAAAAGACTAGAGAAGATAACTCCTGTTATTATACATCCAGACCAAACCGGATTCATAAAAGGAAGACACTCGAACACAAACACTCGCAGATTATATAATGTAATAGAGTATTCGTATTTTAAAAATATTGAAACAGCTATTTTTTCTTTAGATGCTGAAAAAGCATTCGATAGAGTAAATTGGAATTTCTTATTTGCTACATTAAATAAATTTGGCTTCGGGAATTACTTCATTAATTGGTTAAAAATATTATATAACTCACCAACAGCGTGCGTCAGGACAAATAATCAATTATCTTCAAGCTTCTGTTTACAGAGGGGCACCAGGCAAGGTTGCCCACTTTCACCAGCATTATTTGCTATTTTTATTGAACCTTTAGCAGCAGCAATAAGGCAAAGTGCGGATATTAAAGGCATAAAGGGTAGAAACATAGAACATAAAATTAGTCTTTATGCTGACGATGTTTTGCTTTTTCTTGAGAACTCAGGAAACTCAATATCTAATGTTATAAAGTTAATAAACTCATTTTCAAAAGTTTCTGATTATTCTATAAACTGGACAAAATCTACAGTTCTTCCAATAAATTGCATGTTTAATAATTCTCTTAATGAAAGACTACAATCAGGTAACATTAAATATTTAGGTGTTAATATCTCTCCTAAATTGGAGGATTTAATAAAATTAAATCATATCCCACTATTAAAGAAAATTGAAGACGATCTTACTAGATGGAGATCTCTACCCATATCACTTATGGGAAGAGTTGCCTCAGTAAAAATGATGGTGCTGCCGAGAATAAATTATTTATTCTCAATGATTCCAAATAAACCTTCAACTGAATGGTTTAAGTCCCTGGACTCTTCTATTTCTAAATTCCTTTGGAAAAATAAAACTCCACGTATTAGTTTAAAAACATTACAGAAATCTAAAGATACCGGAGGATTAGAACTTCCAAACTTTTATTACTACTATTTAGCCAACAGGTTACAATATATATCAAAGTGGTTAAAACCGAAAGCACTAGATGAAACTTGGATAGATATAGAACAAACTTTATGTAATAATATTAGGATTTCAGATCTACCTTTTATCAGTACAGATTTAAAAAGACATGTCTGCTTTAAGAGCATCAATATTAGCTCATCTCTGACAGCATGGTGGGAGTATCTGAAAATGACAAAGTCTTCACTATTCCCATGTAGACATACACCTCTCTGGAACAATCCTGACATTCAACAAGAAAATAATATGTTAAATTTCACAGGTTGGAGAATGAAAGGTATTGAATGTCTGGAACACATATTTGAGGGTATAGACTTTATTCCATTTAATAAATTAATAATACAATATGACATTGATAATAAATATTTCCTACAATACCAACAAATTAAGTCAATTGTAAAAAATAAATTTAAGCTTAATAAAACATTGTTGGAAACACCAACATGTGTGTTAGAGTTTATTAATTTTCAACCACCCAAATTATTATCTAAAATATATAAAAAATTGTTTAGAATCGATGACTCGATAGCACTACCTGTTGAAAAATGGGAGTCAGATTTATCAATCAACTTTGAACAAAAAATTTGGTCTCAAGTATGTTCAAATACTTTTAAATTGACTAGAATCTCCAATTTACAATTAATACAATATAAGGTTCTCTATAGAGTACATTATACGGGTCAGCGAATGTTTAAGATGGGCTTTACACCATCTAACAAGTGCTCACAATGCATAAGTAACACACCTGATGATTATATTCACGCGCTCTGGTTCTGTCCACCCGTTCAGAGGTTCTGGGTACAGGTATGTGAAGACTTGTCTAAATGTTTGAAATTTAATATCCCACTCTCTCCATCTGTTTGCTTATTGGGTATCTTTGAAGATGTTATACTAGAAAAAAATACATCCTATATGCTTTTCACTGCCTTATGCATCGCAAAGAAAACCATACTCGTAAATTGGAAAAATAAAAAAAATCTTAGCATTAATCAGTATAAAAATCTCCTGTTAGATCATATTAGTCTTGAAACAGCATCTGCCGACACATTGGATCAATCTATTTGGCATTCTTTGATCGGCTCCGTTACGTAGTGAGGGTGGGGGGTCTGGGTTGTGGCCTTGTGGGGCATTGGGACTGGAGGGGGGGAGGTTGGGGTTTGGGGCGCCGGGGGGTTGGGGCTGCTTGGGCGGGGAGGACCTTGTCTTCGACCTGGGGAGGACCGGGGGGGTTCTGGGGGATATCTGCTAGGGACGGCATGCGGGCCCTCGGGTGGTCGGTGGCGGCGGTCATGGGTCGCCGGTCGGTGACCCGGCTGTGCTGGGGTGGTTTCGGGGCGGGTGCCGGAGGCTTGGGACTCTGGGGGCGTGTCGTCCCCGGGCTTGGGCCTGGTGGGGGTCGGGGGTCTTGGGCTCTGGCGGGCGGGTCGCCGGGCTATGGGCTGGCTGGCGCTCTGGTGCCCGGCTCTGGCCGGGGGCTCTCGGCTCGCTGGTGGGTTGGGGGTTCATATGCTGGGGGGTGGGTGTCTGGGGGCGTGACTGGTGGCCAATGGGAGGGGGCGGGCAAACCCAGCCTGGGTGTCTAATGTGTTATGTGTTCTGAAAGTTGTAAATATGAAGGGTGGGTATAGTATTTCTTCTGGGGTGGGGATTAAGTGGATGCCCTTGATGATGGTCTTGGACATGCTTGGCCGGTGTGCGGGCCCTGGTTGGGGCCTGTTCTTGGTGCTTCCTGGCTCTGTCGGCGGTTGGGCGGGCGCTCTTGGCCGTGTCGTCCATGTGGGATTTTGTGTCCTCTTGGACGGCGGGCTGACTGCGGTTCGCAGGGGTCGTGGCGGCCCTGGTGGGTGTGGGCTGTTGGTTCTGCTGTTGGCGGCCCTCGGGGCCGTGTCCCTCTCTGGTCTTGGCTCAATGTCCTGGCGGTCGGAGAGGTGTTTCCTTTACCTCGCTCCTTGGGTGGACCTTGGCGAGCTGGGGGGGTAAGCAGGGTCAGCGGGGGAGCTGACTCGCTGTGGGAGCACTGTTCCTGCAGATATTTTTCTCCCCATCCCTCAACACGCACCTCCGCCCTCTTCATCTTAAATTAATACATGTAGGGAATTTGAGTCTCGGGTGTGCTGCGATGGTTCTACATCTCTGTTGTTCAGAACACCTGGGACTCAATTTTATTTACACTTTAGACATTCATTCATAAACTTCTTCATAAAAGTCACATATAGGGAATGGATTGAGTACTATGGCTATGGGTGGCGGGATGACACCAATCTCACCCCCATGCCTATGCTCACTCAACATTATGCATTTAGACAATTAGGGCTTGGGTTAGAGTTGGAGTGGAGGGGAAACTGGTATAATGCCAGCCTTTGCTCCTTCTCTTTCCTTTTTAAGTACACTTTAGAACAACACTCACCAACAGTACATTTGGGGACGGGGGTGTGTGTGTCGGGGTCTTGATTTGTTAATTTCAATTTTATTTATTTATGTATTTATTTATATATATATATATTATTTATTTATTTTTCTCTTACCCCCCTGGTTGCCTGGCGGACATTCTGGGGGTGGGCCGTCAGGGGTTGTGCTAGGGTGTGGGGGGGTTCGGGGCCTGCGGGTTTGCCGTGGGCGGGACTGGCAGTGCGCTCCCTCTGGGGCTGCTTGGGCTCGAGTGTCCTGTCCTGTCCTGTCGGCGGGGCGCGGGGTGGGCCGGATCTTGGATGTCTGCTACTCTCCACCCCAGAATGAATGGGCCTACCTCCTGGGTTTGGATGTGGGCTGCCCCATGTAGGGAGCAGGTACATGTCTTGGACCTGGGGGGTATAGAGTGTGCATCGGGATTATGAATGGAGCGTGTCGTTATTGTTTGTCTTTCTATGACTGAGGGTGAGGATGAGGGTGGGTCTGAATGAGTGTGTCTGTGTATGAATGTTTAAGTGTCAGGCTGGGACTTGGACTGCCCCCTCTCTGATACTTCTGAGGCTACCTAGTGTCGCGCTCCTGCCACGTGGCCCCCTGGTGGGTGTTCCTCTGCCTGCGGGCGTGCTTGGGACCCTCACTATCTGGGGCTGGGCGCTTGGGCGTTGGTCGGCTCGGCCTGGTGGCTGCCTGGTGGGGCTCGGGTCCTCTGGTCCTGTCGGGTCTGGGCCTGAGGGGTGGGCGTCCCCGGTGCCCGAGCATCGGTGACCGGCCCTGGGGCTACGTCGGTGCAGCGGGCTCTGGCGGGGGCCTGTGTATTTGTCGCTGTTGACCCCGGGGGGTCATTGTGTGTGGTCCCTGGTGGGGTTCGTCCGGTTCTTCCCCTTGGTCGGATCTGGGGAGTGGACGAGTGGCTCGTCCTGTTCGGGTGGTCCTGGGGACTCTGGGCTCGGGGTCCTTCCTGGGGTCTTGGGCTTTGATCGCCCTTTCGTCTGTCTCGGGCTTTGGGGGGACAGATCTCTGATGCTTCACAATCGCTACTAAATGTTCTATTGGAGGAACCTTATTCACTTATGCATGCTCACAACCACACACAAATGGATGTAGGGATGTATATGTAGATATATGTAGATGGGTATATAAATGAATATAAATATATATGTATGTATACTGTATATATATTTGTAGGTATGGGTATGTTTATATATAGAAATCTAATGCAAGGTCATGAATATTATCAGTCTTTATGCTTGTATGTTTCGTTGCTGTGTTCTGTCATGTGCTTTGCAGGATTGTGGACGGAGGTTTGGTGTGTTTGCCTTGTGCTCTTTTTGTGGATAATTGTTGTTTTGTTGTCTCACTTTCTCTTTTCTTTCTTTCTCTCTATTAAAAAAAATAAAAAAATAAAAAATAATAATAAATAAAATAAATAAAATAAAATAAATAAATATAATAAAAATAAAAAAAAAAAAATACATATTGGAGTGAGAGGATGGCTATAAGGTGTGAAGGGAGGCCATCTATAAATGGAAAAAAAAAAAAAAAAAGAACCGGCCGGGTAGCGCAGCTGAAACTTGATTCCATCCCCTTTCAGGACTTGTATCACGTTCCGAAAGGCGTTGCGCTGGCTCATTACTTCGCTGGTGTAGTCTGGAAAAATCCAAACTTTATTCCCCTATTATTCCAACTGCTGCGTTCTGGTAAGGCGTAAGCTTTGCTCTTTGCTCTGAAAGTGATGTATTCGGGCGATGATGGTGTGCGGTTTCTCATCCACCGCAGGCTTGGGCCACAAAGAACGATATGCGCGGTCGACCTTCAGTGGATGTGGGAAATGTTGTTTACCCAATAGTTCGGGGATAAGCCCAGAGACAAACTCAGTAGGCCTCCCCTCTTCTGAGTTTTCCTTGATGCCAACAATTTTGATGTTATGTCTGCGGGAGCAAGCCTCCAAATCCAGTAACTTAGTTTGCTGCTGGGTTACAAGCTTAGTAAGCTCCACACATTTTGTTTCAAGTTCTCCCAGACGCTCCTCGTGAGCCTTGGTTGCCAACTCTTGGCCGACCATGCGGTTCTGCAGATCTGTTTGTGTAGCGAGGACAGATTGGACCTTAGCTTCAAAGGTGTCAAAGCGCTCATTCAATTTCTTAAGAAGTGATGCTGACATGCTTTTGCATATTTCCTGGTACATCTCAAGCATTTGGGTTTTATCAGCTAAAGCACAGTCTCTGAGTTCACTCTCGGTCGCATCTGTACGGCTGCCACTTACATTAGCATTAGCCTCGTTAGCCTTGTTAGCGTTAGCATTTGCGTTGCCGATGTATCCATCCATAGTCTTGTTTTTTCTGGGATTTGTAGCTTTCTTCTGCGGCAGCATGCTGCTCAGTGATTAGCCAAGGATGTAGCGTCAAACGAGTGCCGGCTCCCGGATGCTTTTATTGTGGTATTTAGTAATTTACTTAATGTTATGGTGGAGACCGCAAGCAAACACGTCTACATCTTA
>JBBPBX010004823.1:50630-60634 GCA_038048925.1 Garcialebias charrua
GCAGGACCAAAAACCGACAGGAGAACTGCAGGTAGACAAAGACCAGGTAAGTACTTCAATCATTATTAAATCATAATACTAGCCGTAAGCATAAATACCAGGAAGCGGAATCAATAATCCAGCGAAGAGTAGAACTTGACTGCAGCCTTAGTGGTGGAGCTCGTCAGGTGGATGACCGTCAGCTGGGGATAATTGGCAGCCATCTTGGAGCTGCAGCAAGTGCTACTCTTACACGGATAATGGATTTGTGTCTATTTTATACAATACTAATATATTTAAGATTAGGCTTAAGACTTTCCTTTTTGATAATCTTATAGTTAGGGTTGGCTTGGGTTTCCTGAGCTATTCCTTAGTTGTGCTGCTATAAGCTTAGACTGCTGGAGGACAAACTGACCCCATTTCCTCACTCATTGTTGCTGTCTTTACTTACTTTACTTTACCTTACCTGTTTGTCTTTGTATTTATTTATATTCTTAACATGTGTTTTTGTCTTTCTTCCAACATGGGGTACATCTGGACCTGCCATTCTGTGTTTGTTTGTTTCTCCTTCCTGTCCTCTCAAACCCCAGCTAGTGGGAATAGATGGCTGCTTGTCCTGAGCCTGGTTCTGATGGAGCTTTTTTTCCATTAAAATGAGTTTTTCCTTTCCACTGTTGTCTTTGTGCTTGCTCAGGATGGGAGATTTATCAATGGGCTTTTAAAATATTATGTGAATTATTCTGTATAGTGCTATGAGACAACTTCTGTTGTGACTTAGCACCACATTAATTAATTAATTAATTAATTAATTAATTAATTAATTAATTAATTAATTAATTTGAAATTAATTGCAGGCAAACTCCACCCAGAAAGGGCCCATCTGGGATTCAATCCTGTGACCCATTCATTGAGATGCTGCAGCTTTAACTTCTGTACCACCAAATAACACATACTGTATGGTGTTTCAGTTTGTAATTCACTTGCGTAAGTTTCAAACTTACTTAAAAGAGGCTTTTATTTGTTGCTACTTCATCAGAAATCAGTTAACCGCTGTTATTTTATACAAAAACTCAAGAAGCACAAAAAAACTTCTTGTTCATATCATATACTCATTGTGCAGCAGCTTCAGTGAAGTTTGATATTGAAGAAAATGTATCCAGTTGAATTCAAATTTAACATTTGGCTAAATATGTCTGATGTCCATTACAGGTCAAATGAACACCTAATACCAAAGTTCAGTTCATGAGAATTTTACTTAGAATGCTTAATCCTGGGCAGCACTGTGGCACAGTTGATAGAGCTGTTGCCTCTCAGCAAGCAGGTTATCTTGGTTCAAATCCCAGTCTGGGGACCTTTCTGGGTGGAGTTTGCATCTTCTTTCTGTGCATAGCTTTTCTCCGAGTACTCTGGTTTCCTCCCACAGACCAAAAACATGCATGTAAGGCTGATTGGTAACTAAATTGTCCCTAGGTGTGAGTGAGAGAGTGAGTGTTTTTTTGTCTCGTTTGTCTCTATGTGTCCCTTTGATGGACATGGGCACCGGCGAGCCCCGTGACCCAAAAATGGAAGAAGTGGGTAAAATATAATGGATGGATGGATAGATGGAACAGGAGGGTTCTGTGCAGTATATTAGCTCTTTCCAGGATTGCACTAAGGACAAAAATCTCTGAGGGTATGCCATAGGTCACAAATTTGTATCCCTGAATATGCCTAATTACCTTGTACATTACCCTATTAGTACCTTGTATTTGCACCCACTAGTACACTATACTTATGCTGTACTTTACTCCATAAGTACCCTGTAAGTTTCCTGAATGTACTCTTTTTATTACATGAGGATGAAATACTTTGGAATTACCTTATACTATACTTTACCCCATACACTGTTGGCCCCAGGGATGTGAGCTGTCCCCAGTGCTTTCTCCCATTTCACAAATATTAACCACTTTGAGAGATCTGTTCGTCAAGTCTAAATGTGCAGATGACACAACAATCATCAGCCTTATCCGTCTGGGTGACGAATTTACAAATAAATGTGGGGTGCACAAGCTTGCCCACAGGTGCAATCAAAACAATATATAACTCAGCACTTTCATAATTATGGATATAGCAGTGGACTTCAAGAGGAGCCCTCCACGTTTCATTCGTATCAACATCCACAACAGCAATGTGCTTATGGTGAATATGCTCATGTTATTGAGTAACATCATCACCTAGAACCTGAAATAATCAGCCAACATAGTCATCAAAAAATGTCATCAGAGAGGATGTATTTCCCATGGCAAGAATTTCAACCTAAAGAAGGAGCAAATGGTAAACTTCTTGCTGGCCATCATGCTTTTTGTCCTCCACTAATCCATCACATGTACTCTTTTTATCCATGTACTCTTTTTATTACATGAGGAGAGGAGAGGAGGAGACCCAGAGGAAGACCCAGGACGCGCTGGAGGGACTATGTTTCTCGGCTGGCCTGGGAACGCCTTGGGATTCCCCCAGAGGAGCTGCTCCATGTGGCTGGGGAGAGGGAAGTCTGGGCCTCCCTACTTAGGCTGCTACCCCCGCGACCCGACCCCAGATAAGCGGACGAAAATGGATGGATGGATGGATAATCCATCACAGTCTGGTTTGACTCCACAAACAAACCAGACAAAAACAGACTGCAGAGGACCAACAAGACTGCAGAGAGGAACACTGGTACCAACTGTCCTCCATGTAAGACCTGTTCTGTTCTAAAATGAGGACGTGGGCAAGTTGTCTACAGAGACCCATCACATCCAGAATTCAACCTTTTCTAAACTCTCCCCTCCAGACAGCTCTACAGATTGCTCTATGCCAAAACCACATGTATGAAAAATTACTTTTTTCCCCACAGGCCATCATTATCCTGAACAGACATTTCATTACACATTATTCAGTAATTCAACATTCACTTGTGCAAACAAAATTAGGCTTAAACTTTTAACTTACCTGCAACTTACCATTTATAGTGTTACATATTTGCTTACATCTTATGGATGTGTACTGTCTTGTCATCATTATTACTACTCATTTTCATCTACTGTAAAAATCAGGGTGCAACACGCAGTTTTTTTTTTACTCATTTGAATGTCCTGCGTGTTATACGCCGAAGCGTGTTATTTATGGATTTTTCCCATATTTTTAGACCAATTTTTTGGCTCTGATATCGCCGTTTTTCATTTTGGGCAAAAAAAATGGTGCAATACCACGTTTGTCCACTAGGGGGCAACTTCCAGACCGTTTCTAGCTCATGTGTCCGAAAAAAACCTCCTCTGCTCGGACTGACTGTCGCTGCCTGGCCTCCTGCTCTGGATGTAGTTGCTGTTAGCTGTGTTGTTAGCTGTTTTTTTTTAGCAAGATAACTCATAAACCACACCGCGGACTTCTTGAAACTTACAGAGCATAATTATTTGGTGGTCATTTACAAATTGTTAGCTGTATAAGACATTTGAGATAAAATTCAATTTTTTATAATTTATTTTAGTAGCGCACGTGACGGTTTTGGAAGAAGTCAAACCGAAACAATTTAAAATCTAGCAGATTTGACCATTTCGTGAATTGATTAAGGAACAGTTAAGCTCAGGAACCCTTGTGCTATAATGTCAGCTAAGAAATATATTTTTTCTCGCAAAGAAATAATTGTTTTTACCGTGTTATCTTGTGAAGTCCTTCGGTGCTCGCTCGCTTCTTTGGCCGCCATTTTCAGCAGGGCAAATGAGGCGCTTGACGCGTCGCATAGCGGTGACGCATAATAGATGCATGTTATACGCTGAAGCGTGTTATTTATGGATTTTTCCAATTTCTTTACAATAATTGGACAAAGCCTGTTATACACAGGAGCGTGTTATACCCCTATTTTTAAGGTACAGTATGTCTGTTTTTATCTTTTGTTTATGTTTAGTAATCTATCCGTGTTTTTTAAAGTTATGTGAAGTATGTTAAATACAAGAGCAAATGAGACCAGACTCAAATTCATTGTATGTGCAACCTAAGTGTATACTTGACCCAAAAAATTGATTATCTGTAATCACCCTGCATCACCCTTATGAATACTGTTTACTTTTCACTGAACATACTTTATTATTATTTTGTACTTTACCCCATAAGCACACAGCTAATACCCTGTCCATGCCCCTGTGGATACTTTGTAGATAGTCTGGACATAACACCATAAGTACAAGATGCATTACCCCATAACTACTAGGTATGTACCACAATAGTACTCGACTGACCAAGTTTGACTTGACTTGACATCCTACTACAGTTGTAAAACATTAAACATATAACTTGCAGCAAAAAATTGTTCAACTGTAAAGGTACATCACTGACCTTTGAGCAGGCAGAAGTAAAACATCCTCACCTACACTGAGGTCAAATTTGATTCCTGATATGGTGTGAGGGATCACTGATGTCGCTGTAATGAAATTATTAAGATCTAAGCAGGTTTCCTAAAGAATAAATGCTGCCATTTTTATTTTTATGAAAATGTGCCTCTTCACACAGTGCTGACTGCCTTATAAAATGGACAATTAAATGTTACACAGTGAAGTATTTTTGTATGACTATTTCTTTATGTAATTAGTCTCGTACTCCTTGCTGAACATGCCCTTTCCAAAATTTAATGTACTTTAATGTTATTTGTCTTCATGTAAATTTTCTGAACACCCACAGTAATATATTTTGTCTGAAACTGCCTCTTCTTCAGAAGTTTAGATGCACCCAACATGAGATCTACTCAGATAGGAAAATGACAGAGATTTATTGAAATTTGCAGTATTTATTGGGGTTTGTGTGCATCTCTGTGTACGTCTCTGCATCAACTGGAAACACGCCTCGTGAAATTAAAGCAAAATTCTTTGATCTCATAAGGTTTGAATCGTGGAGATTTAAATATTTAAAATTCTTCTACAGTGTCACTTTGATCTCTGAAATGATTATTAGGGGTTTGTTATAGAAAATACACTAAACGACTCTGGAAGAGCCAGCCCACTGTAATTGCAGAACAGATTTGAGAACAGTCTCACAGAATGAGGGTAAATTACACATTTTAAAGGAAGAGGGTAAACAGTTCATTTCAATTTTATCTCATTCTTTTATGTTTAATGAGACAAGAAGACAGAAAGTGACTTCAAACAGCCCAATCTAAAGTGGATAAGATTTAATGCGAGAGAGAATGACGTTTGGGAAAAAAAATGCTTTCATCGTTCATCGTGATGATTAGGAAGAGGAGGCTCTTTGTTTCCTATCTCTGCAAGAATGAAATGAGCAAACTCAGCCAACACCTAAATAATCAACAACACAAATAGTACTGATAATGACAGTGGGAGCTATGGAGTTTCTGATTCCCACCTTTATAAGTGTATAAAATGTAAAAACAGAACAGCCATGCTCAATACATATTATGCAGTAACTAAACATTAACTCGTATGATACGCGACACTGTGATCACCTTTTTTCACCTGCTTAGGTATAAACTTTTAGAAAATGTAGCATATTTATTAAAAATAGAAAACTAAGAAATCACATTTACATAAGTATTTACAATATTTGCCTATTACTTTGTTGATCCACCTCTGGCAGCAGTCACAGCTTCCAGTCTGTTTGAAGTTGATGCTTCCAGCCGAGCACACGGGTCTATCTTTAGACAGTTTGTCCCATTCTTCTCTGCAGCACTTCTCAAGCTCCATCAGGTTGGATGGGAGAAGTCTGTGCAGTCATTTTCAGATATCTCCAGGAATGTTCAATCTGATTAAAGTCTGGACTCTGGATTGGCCCCACCAGGACCTTAACAGAGTGGTCTTGAAACCCCGCCAGGACCTTCAGAGAGTGGTCCTGAAGCCCCGCCAGGACCTTCAGAGAGTGGTCCTGAAGCCCCTCCAGGACCTACACAGAGTGGTCCTGAAGTCTGTCCTTTCAGATCTTGTCCATGTGCTTTGTGTCATTGTTCTGCTGTCTGAGGTCCAGAGCTCTCTGGCGCAGGTTTTCATCCAGGATGTCTCTGTACATGGCTGCATTCATTGTTCCCTCTATCCTGACTAGTCTGACAGCTGCTGAAAAACGTCCCATAGCATGATGCTGTCACCACCATGCTCCACTGTAGGGATGGTGTTGTTCTGGTGATGAGTGGTGCCTGGTTTCTTCCAAACATGACGCCTGGCCTTCACACCAAATACTTCAATCTTTGTCTCATCCGACCAGATAATTTTGTTTCTTATGGCCTTTGAGTCCTTCAGGTGTCTTGGTAAACTCCAGATGAGCTGACATGAGCCTTTTATTAAGAAATGGCTTTCACTCTACCAAACAGGCCTGATTGGTGAAATGTTGCAAAGATGGTTGCCCTTCTGGAGGTTCACCTCTCTCTACAGAGGAACACTGAAGCTCTGACAGAGTGACCATCAGGTTCTTGGTCACCTCCCTGAGCAAGGCCCTTCTCCCCTGATCGCTTAGTTTAGTCGGCCAACCAGCTCTAGGAAGAGTCCTGGTGTTCCCTTATCAGTCGGTCTCTCAGTGCAACATACTTGCACCCCTTGCGGTGCAATTCCCTTGCCCATACTTGCATGGGAATTGCACCCCCGCGCGATTACCTGAAGGAATACAATCACGCCTTTACGGCTAGGGCGTCAACGTCGCGCCAGAGGCCCCGCCCTCTGGGTATTTAAGCGACTGACACCCATCCATCTTTCTCTTAGTTGCCCTTCACCTCGCTTAAACCTGAACTACCTCTCTTCGCGGGACTTCTCTGTTGCTTCATCGCTCAACCAGAGGTGAGCTTGCTCCCTACAGAGAGTGCACAGAGAATTATTCCTGCGTACTGCTGGACTAGCGAAAGCTAGTCCGGCACATTTTCTCTAACCACAAAGTATTTTTATTTATTTTCTCCTCTCTCCACAGACTGCTTCGCTCGACGGCGCTAACTGCGTCACACTGCTACCCCTGCTAATTTCGTAGCGGCTACGCGCACACTGACTCTAAGCTAGCCAGCGAAAGCGACACGATGGAGGAGACGTCTAAACAAATTAAAATAAAAAGGGATCTGGAAGGACTCGCTCGCCTTATCTCGGACATGCCTCCAGAGAAAGGAAAGCGAAAGACAAGACTTCCAAGGAAAACCAACAGGACGGCGAGCCCAACCTCGCGCGCCTGTCCTAGTGGATGCGGTTTCTCCCTCGCGACGAGGGACACCCACGAGGCTTGTCCAGTCTGCCTGGGAATGCTACACGCAAAAACAGTGCTGGATGTGCCCAACTTTTGCCCACACTGCAGCCAGATGCTGGATGCAGTGCTGCGGCACTGGGTTCACCTCGTTGCCAAGGCCATGGGCGCCCCAGCAGTGCCAGCGGATGCGGACACCACGGAGCCCCTCACTCCCACGTCGGAGCTCGAGAACATAGCTCTATACGACAGCACACGAGTCGAATGGGGTGACAACCCCGACGTACTGGCCCCTATGGTAGACTTAACAGTCGAATTTGACACTCGAGGCATGATGAACGAGGACGAGATCTCGATTTCAGCCTCAGGTGAATTTTCTGTGGAGGACGCAGACGTCGAACTGGAGGAACAGGGAGAAGACCTCTCCCAGACCCCGGTACTTGTGCTCCCAGAAACTGACTTTTCCATCCCTGCTCTGTTCGACCTGTGCCACAGAGCAGTGGATGCATTGCACATCCTGTGGCCAGAGCCTCCACCTCGCCAACAGGTCATGAGGCTAGCAGAAAACTATTTTTATTCAAAACAGCAGGCCGCCACGAGGCAAAGGATGCCCGTGTTCCCGGACTTCCTCACAGAACTAACTCGCACCTGGGCTCAGCCCCGAGCTCCCATGCTCTTACCACTCTCACAGTTCCTCGACGTGGACGGGATGGATGAGGTGGGAATAGCCAACGTGCCTCAAATTGAGGACACACTAGCGTCTCACCTGGCTCCCAAGTCATCCGGAACAAAACCAACTCTTCCCAGCAAAGCTTGTCGAGCCTCAGCGTCTCTTCTCGAGAAATGCTACAGAGCTCAGGGACTTGCGTCGCGTGCCATGAACGCGTCCACGTTGATGCAGGCTTACCTAGCTGAAAAACTACAACAGCTCCAGGTAACAATGGACAAGTAGGCTGCAGCCAACTTGCTGGATGAAGCCCGCAAGGCAACAGACTTTGTGCTCCGCATGATGGGGACAGCCGCTGTTGCTCAAGACAGAGGCATGGAGGAAGTGGTTATCGCGATACGCCATCTGTGGATGACTTTAACGGATCTCCCCGAGGGACAAAAGGTGCCTTTTCTCCACCACTCGATAGAGCCGACGGGATTATTTGGAAAAGCTTTGGATCGAATTCAGACCAAGCTGGACCAAAGGCGCAAACAGGCTGAAGCTCTCCGGGTGGGCATTCCCAGGAGAAGCTTCGCCCCCCCAAGGGAGTCTGCTGGAGGCAGACCTGCGCAGCCTCGACACCGCTCGGCAACGCGTGCCCCACCGCAGAAGCGGCCGGCCTACGAGGATGAGCATCGGCAGAGACCACCGCCGGGCCAACCTCGTACCGAGCACGCATGGAGCAAAAACAGGTTTGTCCCCCGCAGGCGGTCAGACACAGGGCCTCCTCGGCGAACCGGGACGACAGACAAAAACGTGCCTGATGAACCGAGTTCACGTCTTGACTTTACACGGTCACCCACCCAAGCGGTACGGGGAATGATCCGTTCATATCCAGACTTTACTTGTAGAACGTTACAAATGGCTGGTAACTCTGTTGCATGTACAAATCATGTTTTTCCTACTGTCCTCTTTCCTACTCTTCTGCTTCCGGCTCTCGACAAGGCAAGTCACATATCTTTTTGCTCCTTCCTTCCCTAAGTTTTTCCTCCTCCCTGTTTGCTTTTTGTCTCGTCTGACACTTCAGCGCTCACTCGAACCAATTTGCGATGGAATTAGTAAATTGGGCTGTTTCTTCAATAGATAAGATTTTTTCCACGAAGCGGACCGTGCCAGGAGAAGCTGTCTGCCCCTCTGACACACACGCGGCTGGATACATGATGGACTCGTGGGGACAGTGGCAGCCTATGTGTCTGACCGTCTTGACTGTCGAAGACGTGGAAGATTTGTGGATTATTGGACTATTAGTAGCAGCTGCTCTGTTTTTTGGCATCGGCGGAGCTGTCTGCTACCTGAAGCTGAGGAGAGCTTCGGCGGCTATCAGCGCGCTGGCGAAACTCCCTGATCAGCATGATTCTCTGATCCGGGCCGTGAGCAACTCATCCCAGCTGTTGTATGAGCTCAATCGCACGTTGGGTGCGTCGGTGGACTACCGCGGACCTGGGCGCTTTGGAACTCGTTTACAGCCGCCCGGGCCCCAACAGGGCATGGATGGGGGTTCATAGACCGGAACCTCATATGATTTGGAATTTTGGCCCTGAAACAGCGTCTGGACTTGGAAGGCTGCAGTGAGAAAGTACACTGTGGTCTGGATTGGAATAAACAAAAAGACTATCTAATCTGGTTTCTGCACACGTCCTTGAAAAGAGGCCTGTTTGGAAATTATTCTCCTGGAGCGGAGAGCTGAAGTGCCCTGCTGACCTTCCCCCCATCCCTCCCCCAGAGATCTCTGTGCGTGCCTCGGATAACGCCCAGCTGAATAACTGCTGAACTGTGTTCTCTGAAGTTACTCACAGACTCCATATCTCCTTGCATGTCGTCAAAACTGCAACAATGTCTCGTGTGATTGTGCTTATGCTGATAGAGTTTTTGGGACTTTATCATGGAGTGTCCTCAGGCAATCTTTGATAAATTCTTTTTTTGAATATCACAAATGATACCTACTGTGTTTTTCCTTTTTCCATATCTGTTTTGCTCTTCATCCAGGATGGATGAGAGATGGCCGCGCTGACGAACATGCATGTGTTTTGAATTGCAGCAGCTTAACATTCTCTGACCTCTGGATGACTGTGTTTACATTATCACGTTGTATTGGTTTACTGGTGCAATGTTAATAAAAAATCTCTTATCTCTCTTATCTTATCTT
>JBBPBX010004824.1:0-20620 GCA_038048925.1 Garcialebias charrua
AGGTTACTGTGTCTTTAAGAGACTTCTTCTTCGTGGGTTTTTCTTCGGGGTTTTTTGGGTGTGTTCAGGTTAAGCGGGCGAAAACAACGGGAGATGCGGGCAGCGTTCATGAGGGGATGACGTTGTATTGAACAGCTGAATAAAGTCCGTGCAGCCAAGCTATTCCCTTTCAGCGTGGTTACTCTTTCTCCACCCCACGACCCTCGGATGTGTTTGTGACACTTCTCCACCTCAAGCGGTGGTGTTACACTGGTGGCAGCGGGTTTGTGGACGCTTTCAGCGATTGGAGCGGTGAGCACATGCTTAGCATGCTATTAACCTTATAGCTAATGCTGCACATGCTGATAGGCGCGTTTAGCTGCTGCTGAGGACGGACTTTTTTTTTATTCCTCCAATTTTTTTTCTACTAGTCTCAACGTCTAATACTCAGTGATGGAGAGTAACTTTTGGGAACAATTACCTTTTCATTCTGCTGCGGGTCGTACTAGGCCACAGTACAGCCACGTGTTTGTGGGAGATGGAAAAGAGGATTTTTCAAGATGGTGTAGACGTTTTGAAGTGACTGTTGAGGCTGATCCTGATGCTACTGAAGACAGTTTGGCGAAACTGTTGCCTACATACTTGGGGGGAGCTGCTTTTGGTTACTGGGACAGTTTATCCGATGCAGTTAAAACAGACTATTCAGCCACGAAGGAAAAGCTGAAAAGCGTGTTTGGACAAACTGCTTATTTGTCGACTTTCCAGAGCTACATTAATGCACGCAGCCGCCTCCCTGGTGAAGCTCTCCCTGTGTTCGCTGCAGAAATTTGCCGTCTGGTCGAGGAAGCTTTTCCAACTTATGGCGATAATGCTAAACAGGGAGAAAAATTTAGACGCTTTATTGCTGGACTTGACCCATACCTCCAACTGCGATGTCATGAACAGGGGGTTAAAACATTGGAGACTGCGCTACAGTTGGCTATTCAAATTGAAGCTGCTCACCAAGCTACTAGAGTGTTCACATCCCCCGCTCCGGTGCAGTCTTCTTCTACGCCAGTTTACCCTGCTGTCTCACCTGGGTGGTCTACTCAGCTCCCTTCACCTGCTCCTCAAGGAGTCCACTCAGCTACGGGGGATGATTTCAAGAAAATGGCAAACACGATCGAAATGCTGGCGGACAAAGTTCATCAGCTACAAATGACGGTTGACCGCCAGCGTGAGGACGCATATCGACAGGACAGGCGGGATTATGGATTTCGTCATCGGAGCTCCGCTTCGGCTGGACGAGGTGAGGGCAGATATTCATCGGATGACTACCATCTGTCACCTCCACGCCGCAGAGACTCATCGGACGACCGGAACACACATCGCCGCAGCACCTTCCGCACATCACATGACGAGGAACGCAACCAACGGGAGTCACCTGCTCGAACCAGCTCATCTGAACGCTACTCGCAGGGCTACAACGCTACAAACAGGGGCTATGCTAGCCGTGGTCGCTCTCCGGGCCGCTATGAAAGTGGCCGCCTTCATCGCTCTCCCAGTCCGGCCCGGGTACGGTTCCAGTCTCCTGCACGTCAAGACCGGGAGCAGGGAAACTACAAGTAGCTGACAATGAGGGCAAATTGTCAGCTACCAACTTCTCTTTGGCCCAGACGGACAACGACATTCACCCTGACACAGGTACTATTGACAGCTTGTGTGTGACTGATGTAGACAAAAGATATGTGTCAGTTGTTATTGAGGACACTGTGGTGCATGCTTTTGTTGACACAGGAGCTGACGTTTCTATTATTAGTGAGACTTTTAGAATGGCTACACCTGCTCTTCAGAGAAAACCCATTATGAAACGGTTTATCCCTCTCACTGGGGTCACAGGTGATCCCCTTGACTCTGTAGGCTCCATTTATGTGAACCTAAGTATTGCAGGTGAGCCCATGACACATACACTTCAAGTTGTCAGAAACTGTACTAAACCAATCATTTTAGGTTGGGACTTTATGGTGGCAAATGGCATTACTGTTGACACTCGCACCATGACATGCAATGTAGCTGGTACAGCTGTACCACTAGTTAGTCCACATTTGTACATTCCCTGCCTGACTGCGGTGACAGTGGCGGCCACGGTTGCCATTCCGGCTATGTCAGAGAGGGTCATCACAGCTAATCTTGATGTACCCCTCAAAGGGTTTTTACCTAATGGTTACATTGGTGTGTTCGAACCACATTATACCGATCAGTCCTCTACTGGTATGGCATGGACTGTGGCGAGGGTAGAGCACGGTTCTATTTGTGTGAAGGTGGCTAATGTTTCACATAGTGAAGTTATGCTACATGATGGTACACAGGTGGGACATTTTCATGCTATCCTGGCAGGGGGCCAGAGTGAGTTCACCATTATGGATGGTTCTATTGGTAGTGTTAATAGACAGATACCTGACAGTCCGGGTGCAACTCCTATTATAGATGACACTGATTCAGACCTGACGACATTGCAGAAAACACAACTGACGGACACTTTGACTTCTTTTGCTGACGTGTTTAGTCAACACCCACATGACTTTGGTAGAACTGACATGGTCACACACAAAATCATTACGAACTGTCACACCCCAGTCTCTCAGAGAGCCTACCGCACCTCTCCAGTCATGAAGGCTGAAATCCGTCGCCAAGTGGAAGCACTTAAGGCGCAAGATTTGATAGAGGACAGCTCGAGCCCCTGGGCCAGCCCGGTGGTGATGGTGAAAAAGAAAGATGGCTCATATAGATTTTGTGTAGATTTTCGAAAACTGAACTCTGTCACTATTACTGACGCACACCCCCTACCAAGAGTAGATGACAGTTTAGACGCGTTGTCTGGTTCGCAGTACTTTTCTACCATGGACATGTCTAGTGGGTACTGGCAAGTACAAATGGATCCTGCAGACAGACAAAAGACTGCATTTACTACAGGTGATGGCTTGTACCAATTTAAGGTCATGCCCATGGGACTCAAAAACGCACCTCCAACCTTTCAAAGGCTCATGGAGCTGGTTCTGCGAGGTCTACACTGGACAACTTGTGTCATTTACTTGGATGACATCATTTGCATGGGAAAAACATTTGAAGAACATCTAGACAATCTCACAGACATTCTCACTCGCTTCAGACAAGCAGGGTTAAAGTTAAACCCTAAGAAATGTGACTTTTGCAAACCGGCTGTGAAGTACATGGGACACATTGTGTCACGAGAGGGACTGACGGTGGACCCAATTAACAGTGAACGCATTAGTGACTGGCCTGTTCCACGTTCGCCGACAGAGGTACGTGCCTTTTTGGGACTGTGCTCATATTACAGACGTTTTGTGCATCAATATGCCTTCATTGCTCAGCCTCTACATAGACTTACCCAAAAACAAGTTGTGTTTGAATGGACAGATGACTGTAGCACAGCTTTTCAAACACTTAAGAAGGCACTGACTTCTCCTCCAATAATGGCATTTCCAAACTTTGATGAACCATTCATTCTGAGCACAGATGCATCTAATTTGGCAGTTGGTGCAGTACTATCACAGATACAACAGGGACAAGAAAGGGTGGTGGCATTTGCAAGTCATGTACTGTCAAAAACAGAGAGGAAATGGTCTACCTATGACAAAGAACTGTATGCTATTGTGTGGTCAGTCAGACACTTTAGACATTACCTGAGTTGCAATCCTTTCACCATTATTACTGATCATCGTCCTTTGCTTAGTTTAAGGAAAATGGACATTACGCATGACCCTACAGGACGCAGGGGTCGTTGGGCGTTGGAGCTCGATCCGTATCAATGGACAATCACTCACAAAGAGGGTAAGAAACACACAAATGCAGATGCCATGTCACGGATACCATTGGGACAGGACTCTATTGAGATGACAAGTACGACGCTACCTGAAGCTCACTCTTCGCCTAGTGATACAGGACAATCTGTCTCACTGTCTGAGGCGAGGGGTAATGATGAGGGGTCATGCTCGACCCCTGAACATTTAGAGAGGACCGATATGGTACCAAAAGTTTGTTGTGTGGACACTGATAGGACACATGTGAATGTGGGGTTTGACACATTACAACAGACATTATCTGCCCATAACGTGGACATTGTAAATGCACAACTTGCTGATCCTGTTCTCGGGGAAGTGCATAATTGGGTTAAAAACAAGAAACGTCCCTACCTCAGACAGGTAAAAGGTAAAATGCAGAGGAAACTATGGTGGCAGTTTCATAACTTGTTGCTATGTAATAACTTGTTGTGTCGAAAAGGTCAAACACCGCCTGGCAAACCTGAGGTTTATCAAGTGTTAATTCCAGTGGCACTGGTTACAGAGACAATGCAATTTTTTCATGGTAATCCATGTTCTGGTCATTACAGTGCTGAACGAACATTTAAGAAAGCATTGACAGTGTGTTATTGGCCAGGAATGAGATCTGATATTGAGCAGTTCTGTAACTTGTGTAAGACATGTGAAGTTTTTAGGAGGGTTGTACCAAAGCACAGAGCTCCTTTACAATCTATTCAGACTGAAAGACCATTTCAGTTGGTCTGTACGGACATTACCGAACTGCCAGTCACGTCTGTGGGAAACAGATATGTGCTTGTGGTACAGGACCATTTCACCAAGTATGTGAATGCATATGCTATGGTTGATCAAAGGGCTGCCACGGTAGCACAGTTACTCTGTGAAAGGTATATCCCTGAACATGGTGTCCCTGAGGAACTGTTGTCGGATCAGGGACGACAATATGAGTCAGAAATTATACAAAACATTTGTCAGAAACTACAGATGACAAAGAAAAGGACCTCCCCATATCACCCAAGAGGGAATGGTATGGTGGAAAGATTTAACAGGACTTTGAAAGAACAGTTGGCTCGACTCATCCAGGACTATGGGGGTGAGTGGGACCACTACCTTCCTGCTGTGGTGCTTTCATTCAACTCTACGCCACACTCGAGCACAGGGTATTCTCCTTACTTCCTTGTGCATGGCAGAGAGCCCAGACTACCGGCTACTGTTCATGTTTCATCGCCAACAGTTTCTGATAGTCCGACTAACTATGGTGCAGAACTAGCTCGACGGATGGACGCTGCTTTTGAGACTGTTTTTCTACATAGTGAAGAACAGAGACAAAAACGGGAATACTACTACAACAAGGACACGAGGTTCAGGCCATACGTTTGTGGTGATCTGGTATGGATGGATGATCCCACCACACAACGACAGAAGCTTGCTCCAAACTGGACTGGACCATATAAGGTTGTATCTGTGGACGACAAAGGGCTCCTTTACAAGCTGGTGGATGTGCAACACCCTCAGGCTGCGACAAAGGTCATCCACTATGATCGGTTGAAACCTTATCGTGGTTCCACAGACACATTAACAATGGAGGGCAATCAATCTGTCCCAATGACAAACATGAACACGCTGCCGAAGTACACAGCTTTGTCTGGCTCATTGCCCTTGATCTTTGGCCAAACAGCACAGACAGCAGAAACTGCGAGGCCATTGACACTTTCACCAAGGAGACAAACTGAACCAGTCTCCCAGCAGCCGGCGCAAACACCTCTTAGCTTGCCGCCTTCTGAGGGTACAGTTGTCACCAGGTGTGGGCGCATGGTTAGGAAGCCACGACGACTGTTGTCGTGACAAAGTAAAAAAAAAAAAAAAACTGTTCTATATGTGGACTTTGTTTATTGTTCTGAGATTGTGTTTTGGGAAGATGATTTATTTTCTCTTATTGTTACTATGGTTACCTTATTTTGAAATGAGGACATTTCATTTAGAGAGGGGGAAGTATGTAAGATGATTTATTTTGATTTATTTTGATGTAAGATGATTTATTTGGGCAGTTACGTATTTAGGTTACTGTGTCTTTAAGAGACTTCTTCTTCGTGGGTTTTTCTTCGGGGTTTTTTGGGTGTGTTCAGGTTAAGCGGGCGAAAACAACGGGAGATTTGGGCAGCGTTCATGAGGGGATGACGTTGTATTGAACAGCTGAATAAAGTCCGTGCAGCCAAGCTATTCCCTTTCAGTGTGGTTACTCTTTCTCCACCCCACGACCCTCGGATGTGTTTGTGACACTTCTCCACCTCAAGCGGTGGTGTTACACTTGGTTTGTCCCGATTAGATTAGTTGATTTATTTATTCTTCAGGGTAGGCTACAGTGTATACTGTTAGCCTTGAGTCCAGGTGCTGTCTGAAGTCCAATTCGTCCAAATTATGTGAGCTTTCATTCAACCTGAGCTACAGGTCCCCGTCTCCCCCCTGGTGTAGCCCGCTCAGCTGTAAACGAGTCCCAAACCGCGCCGCAGGTCTGTGGTCCTCCACGACCGTTCCCATCGTGCGATTAAGCTCGAACAACAGCTGGTTCATTGAGGTCACAGCTCGGATCAAAGACTCTTTCTGAGCAGGAAGTTTCGACAGCGCGTTGATCGCCGCGGAAGTCTTCCTTAGTTTCCAGTAGCAGAAGCCCCCGCACAAGCCAAAGAGCAGCACACCTGCTACCATAAATCCAATTATATACAGATCTACTCGTCCCAAAAACTGGAGACAAGAAGGAGAAGTTGAACTAAAGTAAGAGCTGGTGCTCTAAACCCTCCAGCTGCCCTGAGCCAACACCACCCAAGGGCAACTGGAGGGTGAAGCAGAGGTCATCTGTCCAAGTCCAACAGCAAGAAGCCCCAAAGTCATGAAGATGGACACACACTTCCTGTGTGGACCTAAGAGGATGAAGAGGACCTTCATCACTTCATCAGATCCTCCATGAAGGTCCAAACTCCTCGTCTCCTGGTTCTGAACCGTGGAAACAGACTCTTGAAGTCACACCAAGACAAAGGTGTCGTTCCTTCAGCCTCCACGTTTCTTCAGTCCAGCTTGTTCTCTTCAACACGCTCTCTCCTCATGGCCTGAAACTTCTCACAGTTACAGCTCCTTCCAGCTGCTGCAGCTGTGAGGGAGGTTCTGAGAACAGGCCCGCTGGACACAGCTGGAGCTCCACAGGGTCTGGTTGGGTCCAGTCCTGTAGGTGAGGAGGCTCTGAGGTTTTATTGTTCAAACATCAGAACAATCTTTAATAAAGTGAAGTTGGTGTGAAATCTCCTCAGATTCAATCATGTCACTCAGTTTCTTCAGGATCTCTTCTCACCTGAACATGAACTGGAGTTCACTTTGATGAAGTGAAACTATCATAAAAACAATAGTGTCCTACACTTCAGAGGTGTCCCTGAACGCATCGTGTCTGCTCTAAGAGTCTCTGAGGAGAAACAAGAAAACTGAACTCAGGTCTGTGTGACTTTCTAACAAGGAGGTCCTCTGGAACCAGAACCTGCTGTCAGCTGGACCCATCATCCAGTCAGACTGGGTTCCGGATGGATCAGAACATCAGTTCACAAAACAAACACACACACACACACCCTGATGATCAGCTATTTTATCAATACATATTTTGACAGTATTTGATAAAAAATTATTTTTAAATGTAATGATTGACGTATAAACTACTGTTTTTATATATATTTATACAGTATATAGTGAACATGTAAACATGCAAAGTACAACAGTGGAAATATGAATGGTGTTTTTCAGAACGTATGTTTGAATAAACTTCTAAAATAAACCAGATAATTTAAAAAGGACTCATGTTTTTAGACTATAAATTAATGTTGAATGATTATTAGATAAATTAATTAATGTATTACCATTTCAGTGCTCTGTAAAAGATTATCCCGATCAGCGTTGCTGCTGCAGAACTCAGACATGCTCACTTCCTGAACATGAAAAGTGAAACCATAAAAACGGAGCAGCAGGAAGAAAATAAAACCCTGCTGTTTCTTGTTGATCACTCAAAATAACTTCTGCTTCACGAACTGAAGACAAATCGCTAAAATATCAAGTTTTAAATTGCTAAATTCGTCTGATGCGTCTGCATTCTCCGCCATTGTTTTTCAATGCGTGTTGGAGCAGGCATCTGGACGTGACGTCACAGTCACGTGACCGGAAAAATTCAGATTTACCGTGTAAAAAAACGGCGCTAATTTTAAACTATTTTTGAGAGGAATTTTCATTCATTTAACGTTGTTTTAGCAAAACAAAACAATCATAGTTCAATGTTAATATATATATATGTTGTGCCATTTTATGGAAAGTTCAAAGATGATGTCAGGGGAGCTTTAACTTGTCTGTTGTTTCAATTTGAATCTTGTCTACAGTAGTTTACAGTATATGAAATCTAAATCAGAGCTAATTTCGATACAAATGTTTGATGTACTTTTATGATTCTTTCAATAAAAGGTTCATCTCCTGGTGAATCAACATAAGTTGACGTTTCTCGTGAGTTACATCTTGTCTGGTCACATTTAATCTGTTTAAATCCAAAGAAGAGAGAACTCGTTAAAATTAAATGCGAATAATTTGGGTCAGATAAAATCTGCTAAAACTTCCATTTGGAATATGGTACAGTCAGTAAACTGACCAGTACATAAAATCCTACAATACTATGAAAGTATTTTGACTTTAGAAAGTGGCAGCTCAGCTAAAATGTATTTACAGGGGGTCTGATCCAATGTGACTTGGTGGACAAGCCCCCCTAGTGGTCTGTGTACCGTATTTTCCAGTGTATAGGTCGCACCTTTTTATGTTTTTTTTCAAGGCCTGCGACCTATATACCAGTGCGACCTATTAATGGATTTTTTCCCATATTTTTAGACCAATTTTTGGCTCAGTTATTACCGTTTTTCACTTTGGCAGAAAATGGTGCAGTACCACTTTCAGCCCCTAGGGGCACAGTGCAGTACCACCTCTGACCAGTGGCAGGCTGCCTCCATCACTGGCTGAACTCTTTCAGAGTGACACTGAGGACGAGGAGTTTCTGGGGTTTGAATGATTTGTAGAATAGATTTGTAAATATTGTAAATAAAAACCACAAAAAAATATCAGTTTCTGTCATCTTTGTGTGCGGGTGTACAGGTAGTAATTTCAAAGCTGCTTTATTTACGGTGTGTGGGTGTACCGGTAACTGTCAAAGTGCATTTCTGAACAGTCAGCTGCACCTCCAGCAGCTGCAGCTCCCAGCTCTCCTGCACTGGTTTCCACAGCAACTGCAACTCTGAGCAGATCACCTTCAGCTGCAACTCTGAGCAGATCACATTCAGCTGCAACTCTGAGCAGATCACCTTCAGCTGCAACTCTGAGCAGATCACCTTCAGCTGCAACTCTGGGCAGATCACCTTCAGCTGCAAATCTGGACAGCTCACCTTCAGCTGCAACTCTGGGCAGCTCACCTTCAGCTGCAAATCTGGACAGCTCACCTTCAGCTGCAACTCTGGGCAGCTCACCTTCAGCTGCAAATCTGGACAGCTCACCTTCAGCTGCAACTCTGGGCAGCTCACCTTCAGCTGCAACTCTGGACAGCTCACCTTCAGCTGCAACTCTGGGCAGCTCACTTTCAGCTGCAACTCTGAGCAGCTCACCTTCAGCTGCAACTCTGAGCAGCTCACCTTCAGCTGCAAATCTGGACAGCTCACCTTCAGCTGCAACTCTGGGCAGCTCACCTTCAGCTACAACTCTGGGCAGTTACCAACTTGGTTATTTACGTGCTGAAATAAGCTGATTTGTAATCATTTATTAACAAAAATTAAACTGAGACACAAGCCGTGTTTCCATCAAGGTTTCTAGGTGCGCATTTTGAAGTATCGCAGCAGAAAAGCGGCAAAATGAAACGGCAAAATGCGAAGTTACTTCCTGAAATTCGCCAAAAAGTTTATACGCTCGCTTGAGGTGGTTTTTGGGATCTTCGAAACCGAGCAGATGCGCAAAACGACAGATGGAAACACATTTGCCGACTCGTGCTGCCGAAGCGAACATTCACGTCACGTGACTGATCAGCTGTTTCCGCTCCGGACAACATGTAACATCGCTAAAACTAGTTGGCATGACAGAATAAATACAACTTGCCCGATAGCAACACGTACCTGAAATATTCTCTCCATTTTGACGAGATGTGTGGTCGGGTTCTGTTTTCAACCGCTACTTCCTGTTTACTGTAGACATGCGCAGTGCTGACGTCTGACGTAATGACGCTGACGTCTGACGTAATGACGCTGTGCGCGGCTTGGTAGATGCGCTACAAGCCAGTAGATGGAAACACTTCTGATCCGCATTAATTTGTATTTACATATTTGCGAGATTTCAAAAATTAGCTCAAAAGTCGAAATGAAAATAGATGGAAACAGGGCTACAGTCTTACAAAAAAGGCAGCCAACAAATATTTTTAGGAGTTTCTGTAGTTTAATTTTAATGATGTTGGTGGTATTTACATTCTGAAATAAGCTGATTTGTAATCATTTATTAACAAAAATTAAACTGAGACACAGTCTTACAAAAAAGGCAGCCAAAAAATATTTTTAGGAGTTTCTGTACCAGATAGTTTAATTTTAATGATGTTGGTGGTTTTTACATTTTGAAATAAGCTGATTTGTAATCATTTATTAACAAAAATTAAACTGAGACACAGTCTTAAAAAAAGTCAGCTAACAAATATATTTTTTAGGTCTTTATCCTGCTAAAATTAAAATACCGTACCAATTCATGCAGGCTTGTTCTCTGCATTTCCGGTGCTGCGCGTGCTCGTTTTGTTTTCATCAGATGTACCGGTAGCTAGCGAAACAAATTTTTAAATCCAGCTCATTTCACAATTACGTTTATTTATTAAGGAAAAGTTCAGCTCAGACACATATTTGCTATAATTTTTATCGAACAAATAATTGTTTTAAAGTGGTAATCTTCTTAAAGCCTTGCTGTGCGCTCCTTGCAGCAGAGCTAAACACTCGGTCCACATTTCCGGGTTGACTCAGCGGTGACGCGGCACGTCAGTGGTGGATGGCGCGTTACGTCGGCGGTGACGTAGGTGCGACCTATTTCTGGATTTTTTCCCAATTTCTTGATAGTAATTGGACAATGTGACCTATACACAAGTGCGATCTATACAACGGGAAATACGGTACTTCTGTTTTTTGTTTGTTTGTTTGTTTTTAGCACATCTTATTCAGTTGTTTTGGTGTTTTTGGTATTTGCAGAATGTTTTTTTTTTTTTGATTGTGTGTTTCTTCATCTATTTTCTGTGATTGAAGATTTTTTTCTGTTGCATTTGTTTTTTTGTTTAGGAGTTAGGATTATTCATGTGTTTGCAACACGTTTTAACTGTTTGCTGTGCATTTAGCTGTGTGTAGCTTGTTTGCACCGGTCGTCCACCGTTGAGACGGGACTCCTCAGTGACTAACCATGAAAGATGTGCCTCTTCTGGTGTAAGTTGAACTAGATTTTTACAAGCTCTCATATTAAAAATCAAAGCACCACCTAGTGTAATATTATAGTGGTTTATTTAAAAAGTGTCGGGTAAGGTGAAGTTAGTGTTGGAATTCAAACCGACACACAGCATTATTATGGTGCAACTCATGAAAAGATGTATTCTGCTCTTATCGGACTTTGCTCTAAAGGTGCAGCTGTAAGGAATATTTAAACACAGGAGGAGCCTTATGATAGCACACCACCATAGGTAAACAGCTAGGGCAAGCAACCCATCCATACACACACACAGGCGCGCCCAAAGAAACACAAAAGAACCAGAGGAAAAAGATAGAATAAATAAGAAAAGTTTGACTATGTCTTAAGGTTTACCGAAGAACAGGTTGTGAAAGACGGTTTGTAGAAAGCCACAATGAGTCCCCATGAGTAAACACACACACACACACTCGCCCGCTCATACAGACAGGCAGATTGAGCACATGGGAGAACCGCAAAGAGATAGAAAGTGAATGATGGTTTAAAAACCTTAGAAAAGCCTATAAAATCTGAATATTAGGAACTGTAGTCATAAAGTTAAGATGAAGTTAAGAGAAGTTAACTGTCTTAAGTTTAACAGTTAAGAGTTGTGAAAGGCATGAAGAAAGTCACTTCCTAAAAGCAAGCAGCCACATTCTCTAATTCATACACGAACATTTTAACAGGAGCAGAGAGCAGAAGAGAGGAAAAATGCAGCAAAAGACTTGTTCTAACTTTAATATGGTTTTATCTTAACCTGGTTTAACCCTAATTGGTTTTAATGGTAACTTGTTCTAATTAATACGAGCAAGAGATATATGATTTTTACCAATAATCATGGTAGATGTGTTTTAACTAATAATCAAGTGAGATGTGTTTTAACTAATATAATCAAGTGAGATATGGTTCTAACCAATATAATCATTTAATGTGACTTTATTATGATAGAGAGTTAATCATTTTTATGATAGCAATTGTAATGATGTGTTACTATGTTTCAAAGATGGTTTTGTGACAAAAGTGGTCTCTTGCAAAACACACATGTTGAAAAGTATAACTTGCAAACACTTTACTGGAAAAAGTGATGTAACTAACTGACCGGAGTTGTGTCAAACCCCGGCCCTGGTGAATCATTCAGCCTCGAGCAAAAAGAGCAAATTCATTCCCTAATAAGGGATCATGTAGCTTCAAGCAGAGATTGCAAGAATAGAACAGAACTGCAGCTCTGCCCAGAGATTGACAAAGCAAGTAAACTTAACCAATCACAGACTAGCTATCCCCCTCCTCCTAGGGAGAAGGCGGGACTAAGATTTATATTTAAACGCCCTGTTCCTTCAGGACCGGGCTGTCCGAAGTTGTCATGATGCGGTCGAGGAGCTGTACATCAGACATCGAGTAACTGGAGCTGACCTGCTCCACTGAAGACCCAAAGCGTGGTTCAGATCGACTCCGTGCTGACAGGAGGAAGCAAGCGTCCTGGGGAGAGACTTCTTTTCTTTCATTTTTAAGCTTTGAGGAAAGACTGGACAGTTTTTACCCAGACAGCCAGGACGAAGCAAAACTTGTTTCTTCAGATCAGACCAGCAGGGAGTCAGAGGTGAGTCTCAGTCCTCAGGGACTGAAGGCGACTGCTTCAGGTATTCCCTCTCAGTCCCCAGGGACTTTGAGGAAGGAAAAGGGTATGCCTGCAAGACACCTTACTGAATCCTGGCTTCAGCTAGATTTAAATCAAATTAAATTAAAAGCGGATAGAGCGGAAGCAAATAGACAGTTCAATTATCCTAGAAAATCAATTGCTCGAGGTTGTTTGATAATACTGAGGGCTCTCGGGAGATACATCCACTGGGTAAGATCTTACGTAAAACTCTAATCCCTGATCCTTAAGGTCAGGAGAGATGTGTGATTGCAAAAGACCACTCTAACTCTGATTCTTAAAATCAGATGAGATGGAAATGTGAGAGTGTACTCTAAACTCTAGCTCATAAAGCTGGATGAGGAATTTTCGTATGATCAAGCGCTCTAATTCTGGTCCATAAGACTGGATGGGTATTGGAAGTGTTAACTGTGTGACATCAATGAGATGACCCTCCGAGTCTCTCCAGCCTGGACTCCAGAAAAGAACCTCCTCAAGGACTCTATGCAGATCGAGCAACTTAACATCGAGTCTAAAGATTGTTTGGTGAATTAATACTTTTACTTTACTTATAATCATAATAATTGATTGCACTGTTATGCTGTAAACGCTGATCCTCCCCTGCAAAATAATTGATTAAAATAAACAAAACGTAAAATTCTTGACTTTTTATTCATTATCCACTTGTCCATGGAAATGTAAGTTTGGTTCACAATGATAACATCAAATATTAGGAGGTTTTGAAAGGTTAAGCATTAGCACAAAGGATCAATATAAAAACAATACCCCAGGATCCGATCTCCTGGATCCTAAAATTTACTGGGTCAGTAACAATAGCCAGCTTAATCAAAGGGGAAGCTTCCGTTAACATGAGCTGCCTTATACTAACCTCTCCGGTCCCCGGCTACTAAGGTGGAGAGAGGTGTAAGGTGCAGAAGGGGTGTGGCTTATGGAAGCTAGGAAGTGAATTTGCCCAGATGAATTCCCCTATTAACAACCTTCAGTCGGAAGCTGTCCCAAGTAGCTACAGGTAATACCCGAGCTCCTGGACCAGTTCAATAGACCCTGTTAGCAGGTAGGCTGCAGTGAGGGTGTGTCATGTGCCTTGTGACTACCTCGCTGATCTAGGAAAGCGAACAAAAGGTAATGGTGATATGAAAGCTACATGACGAGTAATCAATGATGTTTTAAAGAATCATAGGTCAAAGACTGGTATTTCACAACATTTTTTAAAGGATAATGTTGAAATTCATGATGACAATGAAATTGCAAACGGATTTAATCAATACTTGATCAAAACTGGACTAATGCAAAAATACAAATGAAATACTGTTATGTATGTTGCTTTGTAGTTAGATAATTGTGGTGATTTTTATTTTGTTTTTTTTGTTAAGTTACTTAAATATGATTGTTGTTAGATTTGAATGATTGTATGAGGGGGCAGATAAAATAAGATTTTTTTTTCTTCTTACTGCTACCCTTCATTTTATTTATGTGTTGTATAACCTTACTTTGTTATATAGTTTTGTGTTATATTTTAAAAATGAATAAATTTGAGTAAAAAAAAAGAAAGAAAATCAAACGTTTGGTAATAAAGGTACAAAGAAAAAAACATTACTGAAAGGAATGCGTTATTTTATATGAGATCAAAAAAAGACAAAACAAAAGGTTAATGTTCAGTTAAACTGCTTTTCTCTGATGTGGATCCGCATGTGTTTGTTTAAAGTTGACTTCTGTCCAAACCTGTGTCCACAAAGATCACAAACAAATGCTTTCTGTCCTGTGTGAACTATCATGTGTCTGTTTAAAGCTGACTTATATCCAAACCTTTGTCCACAAAGATCACAAACAAATGCTTTCTGTCCTGTGTGAACTATCATGTGTGTGTTTAAAGTTGACTTCTGTCCAAACCTTTGTCCACAAAGATCACAAACAAATGCTTTCTGTCCTGTGTGAACTATCATGTGTGTGTTTAAAGCTGACTTACATCCAAACCTGTGTCCACAAAGATCACAAACAAATGCTTTCTGTCCTGTGTGAACTATCATGTGTCTGTTTAAAGCTGACTTATATCCAAACCTTTGTCCACAAAGATCACAAACAAATGCTTTCTGTCCTGTGTGAACTATCATGTGCGAGTTTAAAGCTGACTTACATTCAGACCTGTGTCCACAAAGATCACAAACAAATGCTTTCTGTCCTGTGTGAACTATCATGTGCGAGTTTAAAGCTGACTTATATCCAAACCTTTGTCCACAAAGATCACAAACAAATGCTTTATGTCCTGTGTGAACTATCATGTGTGTGTTTAAAGCTGACTTATATCCAAACCTTTGTCCACAAAGATCACAAACAAATGCTTTCTGTCCTGTGTGAACTATCATGTGTGTGTTTAAAATTGACTTCCGTCCAAACCTTTGTCCACAAAGATCACAAACAAATGCTTTCTGTCCTGTGTGAACTATCATGTGTGTGTTTAAATGTGACTTCTGTCCAAACCTTTGTCCACAAAGATCACAAACAAATGCTTTCTGTCCTGTGTGAACTATCATGTGTGTGTTTAAAGTTGACTTCCGTCCAAACCTTTGTCCACAAAGATCACAAACAAATGCTTTATGTCCTGTGTGAACTATCATGTGTGTGTTTAGATAACTCTTTCTGTTAAATCTTTTTCCACAGTCTTTACAACTAAATGAGCTCTGTCTTGACTGTCTTTTCTCGACTGAGCCTCCAGTTTTCTTCACTTCAACACATTCCTTGACAACCAAACAACTTGAAGACATCACTGACTGACTTGTCTTGTGAAATTGTTTCCCATGCTCAGTGAAGCTGCAAGATTTGTTGACAGTGTTTACGCCTGACTCAGGAGCTCTGCTCTTCTTCCAGTCTTTGTCACCGTCTTCAGGTTCTGACCCAGAGTCTGATAAGTCTTTTAGCTGAGAGTCAGAGTCATTCACATCATCACCTTCATCATCCTCACTGACTTCAGTCTCTGAAGAGCTGCAATCATCTCCATAAGTATTTAGATCTGGGTTCCTGGTAGTCTCTGCTCCTCCACAGTCCTCTCCACCAGTTGATGCTTTCATCTGGTCAGCTGAACTGCTGGTTGGAAGATCTTCCTCTTTTACTTGGTGCTGATGAAGCTGTAAAAATAGACGTTTCTCTTCATCTTCCTCACTCTTCAAAGGAACAGCAGTGAATGCAAACCCGGGGTCATCAGTCTCTGTTTTCACACAAAACTGCTCTCCCTCTTGACTGGTCCACAGTTCCTCATCTTCCTCCTTTATGTTGAGGGTCTCTGGATCCTGTTGATCCACCCCAAGCATCTGTACTTCAGGAGCTTCTTTAATCAGAACCATCTGCTGAACATCTGCAGGGACCACAGAAAATGTGAACATCAGGCACAATTATAACTTTAAATTCACACATACAGCGATGCTTGAAAGTTTGTGAAGCCTTTAAAACTTTATAAATTTCTGCATAAAAATGACCTAAAACATCATCAGATTTTCACACAAGTCGTAAAAGTAGATAAAGAGAACCCAGTTAAACAAATGAGACAAAATATTATGCTTGGCCATTTATTGAGGAAAATGATCCAATATTACATGATTTTTCCTGAGATTTGTCAAGCTGTTTTATCAGTAATAGACAAAAATAAATTAAATATTGACGAGAGCATGTAGTGTTCACAGGAACTAATTTTGAATTTATATCCATCCATAGCCATTGTGAGACAAACTGCCTCAATTGTACTCGTCAATGTCTGAAAGTAAACTAACAACTTGTAATTGTTACCAATAAAAACAACTGATTTTGCTTATTTATAACAAATTATAGTGTAAAGTTTGGTGGTGAATGACGCATATTTAGAGGTTTGTTTTATAATACAGTAATATACGTTTGATCACTCTTAGTGATTATTTTTTCTTTTTGGGAATAATTCCCGAAGAGGCAGCAAACACTGGACTCACATTTGGCTGAAATCGACTATGCTCTGAATCAGCTAACAACTGCTGGTGCTAAAATTTCATTGTCAAAATGCCAGTGGTGTAGAACCAAGGTGGACTATGTTGGCCTACTGACTTGCACCCAAGGCCTTGACAACCTCAAAGTTCCCACCAATCTCAAAGAACTACAAAGTTTTCTGGGCGTGTGTAACTACTCAAACCAATTCATAGAAAACTATGCAGACCTTGCAAAACCACTGACTGAACTTCTAAAGAAAGACGTCCCATTTGTCTGGACTGATAAACAGCAGCAAGCAATGGACTCTCTCATAGAAAGGATCAAGTCAGCCCCATGTATTGTCTACCCAGACTACAACAAAGTTTTACTTGGAAGTGGACTTCTCAGCTCACTGCATAAGTGCAGGTCTGTATCAAATACACGACAAAGACAAGCGTGTAGTAGCCTATGCCAGCAAAACGATGGCAGGTCCCGAGATGAAATACTGGGACTGTGAGAACGCTTTACTGACCACTGTGTGGGCAGTAAAACATTTCTCCAGCTACATTGGTAGACAAAAAATCATTGTGGAAACACAACATAAGCCAGTGACTTTTCTTAACAGCCAACGCATCAGAGATGGAGTGGTGACAAACTTGCGCATAGCCACATGGCTTATGGCACTTCAAAGTTTTGACCTAGACATCCGCTATGGACAAAACAAGAAGTCACGTTTGGGCACTGATTTGGCAATCTGCCAAAAATGTACACAGGATATACCAGCCACCCAAATGCCCGTTGAGAAAAAATCCTCAGTAACTGAGGACCCAAATCACCACTACTTTGATGAGAATATCTGTAAAGGTATGACAACACTGTACGTGGATGGATGTTCATTCCACTACGAGAAAGTCTGCAAGGCAAATGTTGGAGGGGTCCTCCTCCAAAACCATGAACAGGTCACTTTCAGCTACAACCAAGGTTCTCAGTCTTCTCAGTACGCTGAGATTACAGGAATCCTAATAGCTCTCCAGATGGTAGAAGAACGCTCCATCCGGACGCTAGTCATCTGCACTGACTCCAACTATGCTCGTTTAAGTTTTGCATGCCATCTCACTCACTGGAAACAGAACGGTTTTCTCACCAGTGATAGAAAGGTGGTCAAACATAAGGAGCTTTTCATAGCGTGTGATCACTTGGTGACATCACACAACTTGCAAATCTACTGGTAGAAGGTTCCAGGTCATTCAAGAGTCCCGGGCGATGACAAGTACTACAATGACATTACAGACTCCCTGGCCAAGGAAGGTGCCGTTGAAGGTCCGCCGTGGTCCTTTGACCCCTCCTGGCTACTCCAAACTCATTAGACACAATCTACAGTCGAGGTAATGGCAGTCATACGTGCACAGGCTGCAGACAAACCGGCTGACAACACAGTTTCTGTAAAAACCGCACTGACTGACCCAGACATCATCCAACTACAGAAGTTGGATCCTGCTATCAACTCCATGATACTGTACCTGACTGACCCTGACAATAATACTCCGTCCAAGGACGACCTGGATTCCGATCCAGACCTGAAAGTCCTCTATTAGATAGGCAAACAACTAAAACTACTCAAGGGCATCCTAACTTTTGCTCATGGACCGACGTCCTCACCGGTGTTCGTGGTTCCCCATGACCAAAGGGGGGTGCTGTTAGTTCATGCCCATGATCTCCCGTCCGTAGGACACAAAGGAGATAAAGCCACGCTGAAAGCATTGAAACAAATTGCCTATTGGCCTGGAATGAAAAAGGATGTCAAAGACAACATTCAAGGGTCCCTGGTCTGCAGCCAGTTTCAGCCATCCAGACCACTCCACAGAGAACCACTGCAAAGCAGAGGCATTGAATTTCCATGGTCTGACCTCTAGATCGACTGGGTAGGACCACTCACTAAGAGCTCTAGAGGAAATAAATATTTTCTCACTGTAACCTGTGCGTTTACCAAATGGGTAGAATGTCTACAAGCTCCCATCGACACAGCACAAACTACTGCTGTGTAACTAATGAATCATGTATTTTCAAGGTTTGGACTCCCCCTCAGGGTGAACTCAGATCAAGGTACACACTTCACGGCTGAAGTAATGAAAGAACTGTGGAAGATGCTAGGCGTCAAGGCCGATTTCCATGTCGGCTACCACCCACAGGCTTCAGGCCAATTTAAGAGAGCAAACAGAACTGTAGTGAGTATTTTGAAGAAATACGTGGTTGCAAACCACAAGGACTGGGACGTGAAACTCCCTCTGGTCCTCATGGCCATTAGAGCCACTCCACACACATCAACTGGCATATCTCCCTTCGAGAAGATGACCTGTCGACAAATGACTCTCCCTCTACACCCGTTGTACCAACCAGGCGACCCCTCCATGGCGACAGCCTACACTACACAACAATACATGAAAAACTCGAATGAACACCTCAGAAAGGTGGACTGGACCTCATCTGATAACAGACAAAGCGTCCTCAGTCATCTATCAAATCAAAATCAGCAAAGGCAGAAAAGAGCCAATTGTTAAATGGGTACATCGGAACCAAGTCAAACCTTACAAGGAGTTCAATAACTCCACAAAAGACGAAGATCTCACAAACTCACCAACTTCATGGGAAAATAGGGTCGTCCAAGCAGAATTTAAAAAATAAATTAAATTGGCCTAATCTGAGGACCCAAATCACCACTACTTTGATGAGAATTTCTGTAAAGGTATGACAACACTGTATGTGGATGGATGTTCATTCCACTACGAGAAAGTCTGCAAGGCAGGTGTTGGCAACTGATTTCTTTTAATCAGTTGTTAAAAGAAACAACTACAACAAGAACTTAGAAACGCCAAGTCAAAAACTCACAACAAAAACTAACCTTAACAACCGTTTAAATCCACGGGATTTAATTTGACATTGGTTATAAAGTTGAGACCTGTTTTTCTTGTGTGTTGCATTTTGGAATCTGACGACAAGAGTGTGTCGACGCAGTGAAACATTGTTTCCTTGTTGTTTAGTCATTACTGTTGTCATTATTTGAGATATTGTTTTGGTTCTGAACACTCCCAGCCAACAGAGGTTTTGTATTAACATTGGTTAATGAATAATATGGATTTAACTATGCCAACGTGCAGTTCGTTTTGTTAAATCTCAATCGTTGAATAGCCACTGTAGTTTAAAGCTACCTTGAGTACCATAAACTACACTACTCTCACAAAATTTCAAGTTGAACCGATTCAATCGTTTCTATTCTAAGCTTATCTATTCATTTTGATGCGTCTCGCAATACACTTCTAAATTTTATAGGGAAAACCAAAAAAATCTACGTCGTTCGTCTAAAAGGACAACAGACATTTAGACCAACCTAACTTTTCCTCTTTCTATGATAGATCTAACTTTAGCCAAGTGATGAATGGAGGAACAGTTTGAAAAAGAAGCCTCCTGAGCCTTCTATAGATGTAGATCCCTTAATCTACCCTGATGCATGCTCAATAATCCAGGTAGAAAAATCTAAAAAAGTTTTGAATTTTATGTTTTATTTCTCAATTTTCAGTTGAGAATTTTATGGCAAGAAAGTTCATGCTCAATAATCCGTGTACCAAAGCCAATAATTCTCAGTTGGGTCATCTGGACAGTTTATTTTTTATAGAAACTGGACGGAGGGTGAAACGTTTCTATAAAAAAGAAAATGTCCAGATGACCCGAC
>JBBPBX010004824.1:20784-31895 GCA_038048925.1 Garcialebias charrua
CGACGTCCTCATCCATCTGGACTGCTCCCACTCTGGCTGATCTGCACACAGCTGCAAAATGTCCCTTCTTTCTGCATTTCCTGCACTCTGCGTCTCGTGCTGCACAGTTCACTTTGTTATGTGCAGGTGATTTACCACAGCGTCCACAGTACTTGTATCCTTTTTGGATTTCACTCTGTCTGTCTGTTTCGTGTGGTTTATGTGCTCGGTTGTCGCTGAAAGTTCTTTTCTTGAAATTTAATAAGTCCACATTAGCATGCTGTGTTGCTCCCGTCGTCTCTCTCACGATCGGTTGTTGTTTCTTAATCTCTTCATGTCGTCTTATTTGTTGCACCGCCTTTTCTAACGTTAGTTCACTGTCCATCTGCAGTTTCTCCGACAGGCCCTGGTGCTGTATGCCCGCCACCAACCTGTCTCTTATCATCTCATCTTGCAGTGGTCCATACTGGCAGTTTTCTGCTAACTTATAGACTGCGCCTATGAAGGATTCAGCTGATTCACCAGCGTCTTGGTTTCTTTTGTTAAAACGTGCCCGCTCATATATGACGTTGTATTTGCCAATAAAGTGTCTGTCAAAAGCTTCTTTTACACTCTTGTATTTCTTAAGCTCATCCTGACTCAATCCCAGTGTTCCTAAAATGTCATCCGCTTTATCGCCCATCGTGTAAACTAATGAGTTCACTTGATAGCTTTCGTCTTTACCGTCCAATCCGGCTGCTATCCGAAACCTTTCGAAGCGGCGAATCCAGTTGGGCCATGACGAATAATCACTGAAATCCAAGTTTTCAGGTGGGTTGATCGAGAACAGGGAATCCATCCTCTGTTCGTCGTGTCCGCGGCGTTAGCTTAGCAGTGTCGTCCACGAGGCGTTAGCCTAGCACACTCGTTCACTCGGCGTTAGCTTAGCTCCTCGTTCACTCACGGGGCGCGCCGTGTTAAAACTGCTGCTTTCTCACCGACGTCGACGTTGCGGAGACGGGCTTCTTCACTTCTGACACCATGTAATGTTATGTCTGCTCCTCAGTGTGGACACCATCCAGACAGACAGCACTTGGAGATACTCAGTCAGGCTTTATTAACTCTTCAACATGAACATATGTACAACTCACGAGCGTCACTCTACAACCAACGGTGCATCACCTAATGTGTCCCCTGGTGCCCCAGTACCAACACATTGGTTCCTAGTGTCTGCTCACACAACAGTGAGAACCCATGAAATTTGATGATAAGTTTATGTCAGGTGAAAACCTGCTCATTCTTGCATCGAAGTACTGTATACTGTAGGTAAATCAGTAAATCTGATCACAGCCTATTTCATTACACAAAGGTCACAAAAAAAAACTTTACAGAATTGAGCAATGCAAAGGCCTGTCTCAAATATATGTAAACTGTGAAATTATTTTTTGGAGGAGACCATTACAGGTACTCCCCGACTTACGAGCGAGTTCCGTTCCTGTGAGGTGCTCGTAAGACGAAATCTCGTATGTTGGAACCCGAAACACGTGTCGCTCGTAAGTCCGGATTTTCGGTCGTAAGTCGGAAAATTGATGCTAGAGCTACTACCAACACTCGTATTTCAACACAAACGTACATACTAGTTCATAAACATGCTCAGAAACTTGTTTACAAACGGTTAGCTAACACACTTTCATCTAAAAACACATACCAGTGCTGTATTTTCTGTATGTTCTGTACAACTTTACTGTTCGTTAGTCAGCTCGTAAGTCCGGAACCTCGTATGTCGATGTGCTCGTAAGTCGGGGAGTACCTGTATATGGTAATGGACAAATGGCTTGATAGATGTCCATCAAAGATGCAAAATCATCATTACAACTCCATTTTGTTTGAATTTTGTAATGAGTTCAAGTTGAATGATACATGGCACACTGTACATCCAGAGGCACACATTTTTAACTGGTTTAAAACCAGATGGAACAATTAAATCTAGACTAAACTTTTGGCTTGTATTAGATATTACACATGGCCTACAAGTTAACTCTACTAACTCTGCTGCACCACTTACTGATCACTGTATTAATAAACTCACTTTAACTCCTACAAATGCACAAAGAGATGTCAAAGGATTTGGGAAATTCAGTTTGAATCTCCTTAATCATGACCACTTTTGTCAGGACATAAAAAGAACAATCGTTGATTTAAACAAAGACTCATCACAAGCAAATTATAGAGTGAAGTGGGATCACTTAAAATATAATTCTCAAATTTAAATTTAATTTGTCAAATTTCAAGTCAACTCAGCAAACAAAGAGAAGCTGACATTGTAAGAGAAATTCATGACATTCATTTACTAAATGAAGATGACAAATGACAATTGATCCTCATACACTCCTAACTAGACAATATTTACATCAACAAAGCCAAAGAAGCCTACATCCTGTCAAAAGCAAAATGGACAGAAGGGGGGTAAAGATGTTCAGCATATTTCTGTAAACTAGATAAATAGAGACGGTAACAAATAGGGGTGTAATGGTACGCTAAAATCACATTTTGGTTCAGTACAGTTTCAAGGAGGGCTTGGTTCTGTAAAATTTCTGTCCAAAAAAAGGACAAAATACAAGTACAGTCCATTGACCATATACAGTACTTATGCAAAAATCTAAGCTAACCACGTGTTTTTAGTTTGATGTATACATTGTGTAAGAAACAGAAAAAGAACCAAGATCAAAACAGTTAATTTTTATTTAATATTTTTGTATTTGTTTGACTCCTTTTTAATTTTGCATGGGAGGATGAGGCTTCTGTACAATGACAAATTCTGATTCTGCCTCCAGTGGCTCGTTAGGGGTTTCCATGGTAACTGCACACCTGTGTCTCACGCCCAACAATACTCCTAATAGACAGAGTACTGTAATACAGATTTTTAAATCCTTAGAATAATCAATCGTGCAAAATCAAAAAGGAAGGGATCATGGATAACGTGCGTATCCTACCTTTTTCATTCATTCATTCAACCTTTATTTATACAGGCTAGCCTCGTTGAGTCACGGGGACTCATTTACAAGAGGGACCTGTCTCACTCACACCAAACAACCATCCACTCTCACACTCACACCTAGGGTCAATTTAGAGTCACCAATCAGCCTAACAAGCATGTTTTTTGGTCTGTGGGAGGAAACCGGAGTACCCGGAGGAAACCCACGCATGCACGGGGAGAACATGCAAACTCCACCCAGAAAGGCCCCGGACCGGGATTTGAACCGGCAACCTTCTCGCTGAGAGGCAGCAGCTCTACCAGTTGTGCCACCGTGCTGCCCAATGTATACATTTAAGAAAAAGGTCGAAAAGGACTTGCTCAAAAACTATATATGATGTAGCTTAGTGTGTTTGTGTACAGTATTACAGTTAGATAAATTAGTAGATTTATTCATTTTGTGATGTAGTTTGAAGGNACTGCCTGTGGTGTACGTTCAGCTACCCCACACGGGTCCGTACTTGACCAGGGCTATCTGGTCTTGCCTCCTGTAAAATCTGTTGAGAAAATCTAAACCACAAACTTTCGACTCGTTAGACTACAACAGGGCCTTCTTGGTTTAACCCAATTCACTCATCTAAGAGAAGGCCCAAACGTGGGTAAATCCATATGAGTTAAATTACTCTCTATTGTCTATCCATAAACCCACTCACAATGGTGCTGATAAGTCAGATTCTAAAACGTAAGCCAATTTCTCCAATGTTATATTAAAATTTGTACCTGGAAATGTGCAATAAAACAAAAATAGAGTTCCATCCTCACCCCCTCAGCTGGAGCATTTCCAGGAACCACCTATAATAAGCAGAATCATGTCCATAGCAAACAACACCCCATAAATTATAAATCAGTAGTACTGTCAATCAACCTTGATTTTATTAATTGGATCCAGCCCTTATGAGAAACTGAATAGGCTTAGATTCACATGAACCAAGTTTCAGTTGAATGAAGTGTTGTCCAGACAACCACTTTTTATGGGATCATAAAGAGGTACCTGGCCAGAAGCTGGCTGCAATAAAGTAAAATTAGTATATAACTAAGGTTGATTTATGTTTATCTCAGATAAAGATCCCATGGAAACCTAGATATGTCCCATGGGAACGGAGGGTTTATTGCTAACATCAGAAAAAGGAGCAAACACAGAGCATGTCATAACAATGAGAAAGAAGAGATGGTTTCTACTTTGAATAAAAATATAATCATGTGAACCTTTGATAATTATACAATGAATAAGGGTATGGTTAAACTTGTTTTGTAAGGATCCCTTTCTAACAATTGAATCATGTGTTTAAATGTACTATGAGTCTAACAAATGTATGATGAATCTGATGTGACTGTTAAAAGAGGAACTGGAACAAGTGTGTAAACAATCTGTGGTAAAGTGTTCGTCCTTTGCTTAGCAACACGCCAGAAGCTTCGAGCAGAAAGGTTTTATTACCAAATAAGGAAATAACAAAGAGATAACTCACAGCCAGGACTTTATTGGGCCTGCCTGAACACGCATCAAAAGCGACCAATGAGAACAAGGTTTCTCCCCCCCCTCTAGCAGAGAGGAGGGGGTTGAAGTGTATAAAAAGTCCTGAATTTGGCTGTTGAGGGCTGATGTTCACCCTGAAGTCGAAGTATCCAGATGCTGACGACTAACCTCGGAGAAGAAGGCAACAGACAAGCTGCCCAGCTGATCCTAGAGGGTTCCGTTGATCCGTGGAGGAAATCTCAACTCTTTTCCTTCGGCCGAAGGGATTGAGAGAGCATTTCCCTCCAGAACTCAGCCCGGATCTGAATACCTGATCCCTCTGTCCTGACCAGCTGAGGGCACGCAGAGGCGAGCCTTACCTACGAAGGTGAGGAGATTGCTCTTAGCATTTACTTATGGAACTCCAGAGTTCCTGAACAAAAGTTATGCAATGAGACGCTTCTCAAATCCTGTCTTATCCGAGAACTTAATTCAAATTAGATTAACAGCAGATAAAATAGCCGATAAAATGCCAATTAGCTTCTCTTTTCTACTCGCTCGAGGATGTAGGTGGTTGCTTGAGTTTAAGGACAAATACTATTACTGGATGAGGATTTAGATCGAGGATAGCGAGGGTTGGGTAGATCCAAAAAGAAGACAAAGAAGACAAAGAAGACCAAGAAGACAAAGAAGAAGGAAAACCACTTGTCCACCCCAAAGGGATCTGAGGGGGAACAACTGTCCAAGGATCCCCTTCCTAAGAAGATTATCCCTCATCAAAATCGAGAGTCTATCCAGTTTATTGTTCCTTATATCTAAATACTTTCATGTACTCAAGTTAATATTTTGTATCGCTATGTTATAACGCTGTTCCTATGCAAATTTACTCAAATTAAAGAGCAGAGCAAAACGTAAAACTCTCGTCTCAGTTTAATAATCTTTTGTTCTGGATTCCTAAAAGCTTGGTTCAAAAGAATAACATCATTAATAGGAGGTTTTAAAAGGTTAAACATTAGCACAGTGAGTAAATAAAACATCGCCCTAGGGTCCAATCTTCTGGATCCTAAAATATACTGGACCTTTTAACAATTACAAAGCTCACCGGAGAGAAGCCGCCGTTTAATAATAGTTCTTTACTCCAACCTCTCCAGTCCCCGGCAGCTAAGGTGGAAAGACGAGTAAAGTGAGAACAGGGCAGAGACTATTAGATGAAGGCGGTGAACCGTCCAGTTGAATTCTCTCATCAATAAGCCTTAAGTCGGAGCTGATCCCCGCAGTCACAGGTAATACCCAGACTCAGGGACTAGTTCGAGAGACCCTCTTGGAAGGTAGGCTTCAGTAAGAACCTGTTGCGATCCACGCGGCTAGTCTGCTGACTCACAGAGCAAGACATGGCGTCCCTGGGTGGGCACTCTTTGTAAAATAAGAACCCCACGAAGATACCAGCATGCGTCAAAGGATTGACAAGCGCCAGAAGAACAACTCCTCTAAAAGTAGGGAAGTTGTAGATGACTGGTCTAAGCTATCAGTCAAGTGTCCCTTAACTCCACAGTAGTGGGCAGGGTAGAAAGGGTTTACTAAGGTCTGCTGACCACAGATCTGGAGTAAAATTAGCAGCAAGTCCGTTTTCATCCCAAGTACAGGGACAGAAAGTCAGGCGACTTTGAAAACAGACAAACTCGAGACGAGAAAAACGAAGAATGGCCACAAGTGCGGCGATAATAGGACAGGAGGACCCGTCCTCGGCAAACGATCCAGAAGAACCGACGCCCGAGTCCAATGAAGAACCTGCATACCAGCTAGTAACACCATTAGCTGGGAAAGATCAGCACACAACAGATCCGAAAGTCCCACAGGAAACCGACTACAGAGGAGAATCAGTAGACGAGCTAGACAATGAAATAAAAATGGAAATAATCTTATACGGCAAAGGGTTCCTTACTTGGAACCTACCTCTTCAGACAAGACTGAGGAAAAATTATACACAAATGGATGATGAGATGCTAGCAACAAACATAGCTGAAGAAATGGAAAAGGGCATTTTGAACTGCCCCACTATGATAGATGGCTATCAGGTAGTGGTATTGAAGGACCCAGGTGTCCCGAAACATAAACCCGAGATCGCCAAATGGTTAAGGTGGTGGAATAAACAGCTAGCAGCTCTTGGAAGCGAAAATATAACGACGTTACACAGCCCCTCAAAAGAATACGACTCACTCGTAAAAATGGTAGCTAAAGAATCTGGGATAGCATGTACCACAATAAAAATGTATCCAGAGGTCAGAGCAACCGGAAAATACGAAGAGTGTAAGCCAGAACTAGCCAGAATGCACAAATATAGACAGGTAAAAAGAGAAAAACCTAAACCATTTGAGCAGACCTCCGTAAGAGGGTCTCCCGGGAAATCAGACAATGAGAGTGATGAAGAAGGCAAGTGAAGAACGAACCCTAAACCTGATGGGAGAGTACCAGAAGAACAGACATTTGTAGTCCTCCCATATAGTGAAGGTTACAGAACCTGGGACCCGTTCGTTCAGAAAATGTTCAAAGAAAATAACCCAGGTGTGAAAGACTTAACCTTGCGGACGAATCTGTTCGAAGTTATGGACAAATGCAAAGAATTCTATTGCTCATAAACAAGGAACAGCCTCCAAATGATAATATTAAAAGACCTGGCAAAGATAACAGTAAAAGCTGAAATTAAAACATGGCTACGATGGTGGATAGAGCAGATCGAAAAGAGACGTGGAACTATAGTTACTATAATGAGCCCATCAATCGACTATGACCCATTAATAACCAGGGTAGCCAAAGAGACCGGGTTATATGTACACACGGTTGGCACTGAGACCAAAGCAATCCCGATGAGTAGTTCATACAAAGGAGAAATAGCTAGATTAAGGCAATACCGGCAAGAGTGGTACGGGGAAGGTAAAGTACAGGACTCGGAGGTGGACTCTCAAGAAGAGTCTGGAGAAAAATCAGGCCAGGATGAAGAAGAAAACCTTGAAGAAGGAGCTCTCCGGGCCAAGTCGAAAAAACCAAACTATAAACCAGTTAACCATCAAATTCCTGGTCACGGGGGAAGTATATTGAACCTGAGTTCATATAGGGTACCTACAGGATTTGCCTCAGACACAAGCCCAGAGCAGGGAGAGACTCGAAAGAGAGAGTCAGATATGGATGACGGAATAAACTCAAAGTCAGGTAAGAGCCGACTCAAAACGGAAAACGGTGAAGACGAAAGCCTAGCCGAGTTCATTGATATCTTGGCAGACAGATTTGTAGAAAAGTGTGAAACGCAATTCTCCCTTAGGACAAAGAACCTACCAGGAAAATCTGAAAAACTAGCAGAAGACCTCACAGGCACCTCCGACCCAACTACCGGGAAGCGCAAGTCTAAACAGAATGTTACGAAACTACTTCTCTCCCAGCTCGTTCTTTGTACTGGAGAGTAGGACCGCAACTAGAAGTACGTGATGAGAAAGAAAAGAAACAAAAAGAAACAAAACTGGCACCAGAGACAGAACACACAGTGAGGTGGGGCTTACCTTTGATGTCCGATCAGTCTCAATCAGCTGACATCCTGGAGGGGCGAGCCCGCACGATCCTTCATCCGTCACTGTTCAATAGTTGTTGTTTCTTTGTTTTTCTTTATAGTTTTCCTCTTTTTTCTTAAAAGCGCACCACTTGTGTGTTCATCTGTGGTTGTTGTTAGCAGGCGTGATAATTTTCCCCGGTGCATGTAATCTGTTAGCGTCCAGCCGGTTCATCCAAAACAAACCCGGCCAAAACCATCCGACGCTCCCCTCTGGGTTCCGTCCCGAGGTGAATGCTCCACTTCTCTCTCCAGAGCCTTCCGCACCGATATTTTTCTCTTCACCAAAACTCCACTGCTGCAGTAGCGTCCAACACGCCACTCCATCTGTCACAATCACCCTGCAGGTGTGCTACCAGCGCAGCTAAAAACACTTAGACTGGCTGAGCCCCGCCCCCCTCCACCAGTGAACCGTCAAAGGTGCCAAAAAATAATAATAATAAACAAACAAAAGACAAAACAAAGTGACCACGTAACACTTCCCCCCCTAAACAAAAAAAAATACATCCATAACTGTTAACAGATATAAGTGACCACGCTTAGTTTTTGGTAAGGGGCCCACACAATCTATTAGAACACGACTGAATGGTTCTCCAACCACTGGAATAGGAATTAGATTTCTCACAGTTTCTGGAGGTTCTTCCTGATTAACCTGAGACTGAGAACGAGTGACAACACAGGTAGGAAAGACTCCCGGAAATTCCTGCTTCAGTGCCTCAGTCTTAGAAGAATATATGGGAGAATGTACAACCATAGGGGCAACATGAACCTTTTCACCTGCCAAATCATTCCCCAGTATAAATGTGACACCCGGAATGGGTAAACTGGACACCACCCCAACTTTAACCACTCCTGTCACTAAAGATGACTGTAAATAAACTTCATGCAGAGGTACATAATTAAATTCAGCAACATCATTGTTCACTCCTTGAATAAGTGTACACATATTCAGTGAGCTAGAAAGAGGAAGAGTCGTATCCTTCACCACCCAAAGTGACTGAGCAGCGCCCGTATCTCGCAGAATAACTACAGGATAACCATTTCCATCAACAGATACAACCCCAGAAGAAATAAAATCTTTATACAAATCCAACACAGCACTGTTTGAGCACTCACCAGCATTCTTTGACCTGTCTGCCACTAGTAAACCAGGTTTAGGAGTATTTTCCTTATTTTGTTTACTCGCCAAAGCCCAACACTCAGTTTTCTTGTGCCCCTTTTTACCACAATAGTAGCACACCAAGGCGTCTGAATTCATACCACCCTGTCGCTGTGTCATGTTCTGTGATGTCTTGAACCCTCCTCTCACTAAACACTGATGAGTGAGTTCAAAATCATCAGCCATAACTGCAGCTTTCTTAATGTCGTCGACCTTTTGATCCTCTAGGTAATTTCTCACCTCAAAAGAAACACTATTTTTAAAATCTTCTAAGAGAATAAGCCGTTTCAATTTCTCATAGTCCTGACCGACATTCTTTGACCGCACCCATCTGTCAAATGCTATCTCCTTCTCCCTAGCATATTCAATGTAAGTATGAGTCTCAGTTTTTACCAGGTTACGAAAACGCTGTCGATAAACCTCTGGAGACAGTTGGTAAGCAGCCAGAACAGTGGATTTTAAATCCTCATAAGATGAGGATTTCTCTGCATCAAGTGCAGCATAAACCTCCTGAGCTCTGCCAGTAAACACACTCTGTACAAGAAGAGACCATTTATTCTCAGGCCACTTTAGAGATTTTGCAATCTTTTCAAAGGACAGAAAAAAAACGTCTACTTCTGTTTCACAAAACTGAGGAACTAATCTGATGTTTTTACTTAGATCAAAACCTCTTTCTGCTCCCATAGCTGCAATTTTCAGTTTTTCTACTTCCAGCTTTTGTTGTTCATTCTCCAGTTGTTTATGTTTGTACTCAAACTCCAGCCTCATTCGTTCTCTGTCTAACTGAAGCGTGGCAGCTTCCTGTGCTGCTTTCTGCCTGATGCGTTCTTTTTCTAATTCTAACTGAGCAAACTGTAACTCTAAAACGTTGGGGTGTGTTTCCGGAAGACTTTCAGGGGAAATCTTATTTATTAATGCTTCAATTAAGTCAACCTTTTTAGTACCAGGTGGACACTGCACCTTCAAGTGTTCTGCTATTTTGAACAGTTCTACTTTTTTTAGTTGATACCAGTCTCTCATTTTCAAAATCCGACCCTCCTCTAGGAATTCTTCAATTTTAAATTCCTCCATAACTTCACACTAATTTTAACTACTGATAAAGGAATCAACGAAACACCAATATAATTTAAATGGTAGCTTAAAGTCAAAAGGATGTTCCGTGATCCCGGACGAGCCCCCACTTGTTACGAAACCACTCCTCTCCCAGCTCGTTCTTATCTTAATGGAGAGTAGTGGTCGCAACTAAAAGTGTGTGATAAGAAAAAAAAGAAACAAAAAGAAACAAAACTGGCACCAGAGACAGAACACACAGTGAGGTGGGGCTTACCTTTGATGTCCGATTAGAGTCTCAATCAGCTGACAGTGAGGTGGGGCTTACCTTTGATGTCCGATTAGAGTCTCAATCAGCTGACATCCTGGAGGGGCGAGCCCGCACGGTCCTTCATCCGTCACTTGTTCAATAGTTGTTTTTATTTGTTTTCCTTTATAGTTTTCCTCTTTTTTCTTAAAAGCGCACCACTTGTGTTTTCATCTGTGGTTGTTGTCAACAGGCGTGTTAACTTCCCCGGTGCATTTAATCCGTTAGCGTCCAGCCGGTTCATCCAAAACAAACCCGGCCAAAAACCATCCGACGCTCCCTCTGAGTTCCGTCCCGAGGTGAATGCTCTGCTTCTCTCCCCAGAGCCTTCCGCACCGTCCTTTAAGATATTTTCCTCTTCACCAAAACTCCACTGCTGCAGTAGCGTCCAACACGCCACTCCATCAGTCACAATCACCACCCAGGTGTGCTACCAGCGCAGCTAAAAACACTTAGACTGGCTGAGCCCCGCCCCCCTCCACCAGTGAACCGTCAAAGGTGCCAAAAATAATAATAATAAACAAACAAAAGACAAAACAAAGTGACCACGTA
>JBBPBX010004824.1:32642-52723 GCA_038048925.1 Garcialebias charrua
GACCAGGTCAGGATCTGCTGTGGGTGGGTCGGTCAGGTCCACCATTCATAATTTAATTGCTATTAAATTATTAATGGGTGGGTTGCTATATTAGTCCATAAATATTTTCCCTTCTCTGTGACCAAAGTTGTATCAGACCCTAATGGCCATTATATTGTTGTTCTAGGAAGAATTAACAGTAGTAACTTGGCTTTAGTAAATGAATATGGCCCGAACTGGGATGATACCTTCTTTTAAAAAAAATATTTTCAATATCTGATTTAAATAGCAACCAGCTTATTCTTGGGGGTGACTTCAATTGCTACCTCGACCCCTCACTTGACCGTTCTTCAAAAAAGTCATATTCATTCTCTAAGTCTTCCAAAGTTGTACATACATTTATGAAGCAATACGTAGTCTTGAATATCTGGCGTCATTTCAAATCTAATGCCAGATGTTTCCTTTTTTTCTTCAGTGCATTCACCTTTCTCTAGAATTGACTTCTTTTTTCTGGATAACAAACTACTCTCCTCTGTTAGGTCATGTTACTATAATCCCATTGTACTTTGTAATTTCAGACCATTCTCTTGTCATTTTGAATCTCTCCTTTCTGGACAGATCTATTTCACGGTCTCCATGGCGTTTTAATTAAAATTAACTTAACGATTCTGATTTTGTTAAACCTATTCGTGACCGTTTAGACCTGTTTCTTTCTACTAATGTTACCCCAGATGTACCTGCAACAATAATTTGGGAGGCATGTAAGGCCTACTTATGCGGTGAGATAATAGCAAATTCAACATATAAGAGAAAAACAACCACACAAAAAGGTATTGCCTTATCTAGTGCTATATATGACCTGCAAACAAAATGTGCAGAATCCCCTGCTCCAGACCTCATAAAAACTTAATTGATAAAATAAATGCTGAATCTGACAGTCTTGCCTCTGACGTAGCTGTGGCACTGTTATTAAAATCCCGTTATAAGTATTATGAGTTTGGTGACAAGCCCAGCAAAATACTTGCTCCTCAGATTCGGCAGAGAGACTCTACCCAACATACTACTGAAATAATTGTATCCAATGAGACTTATTTTAATCCACAAATAATCAACAATCAGTTTAGAAACTTCTATTCTACTTTATACACCTCAAAGTGTTCATCTAATGAAGCTCAATATGAAAGTTTATTTAATAGTTTTACCATTCCTACAATAGGAACTGGAAACGGCCTCTGAATTAGATAAGCCTTTTACACTTGCTGAGGTCAAAAATGCTGTATTGTCAATGCAGAGTGGAAAAAGCCCAGGACCGGATGGCTTTCCATCAGAATTTTAAAAGGTCTTTTCTGATAAGCTATCTCCTCTTCTGTTCAACATGCTTAAAGAGGCATATGAATCGATGTTCTCCCACTCACAATGTGACAAGCTACTTCCCTTATATTAAAAAAAGATAAGGATCCATGAGTCTGCAACAACTACCATTTGATTTCATTGTTTTGCACAGATGCTAAGATTTTGGCAAAGATATTGACAAAACATCTGGAGGTAATCACGACAAAAATAATCTACCCTGACCAAACAGATTTAATTAAAAACAGACATTCCTTTCATAATATTAGGCGCTTACTAAATATAATACAGTATATTCACCTACATCAGCTGAAACCCCGGAAGTGGTTATCTCTATGGATGCCGAGAAGGCCTTTGATCAGGTGGGGTGGTCCTATTTGTCCTACACTTTGAAGCATTTTAGTTTTGGCTGTTCCTTTATTTCTGGGATCAAATTGTTATATACTTCTCCTCTAGCCAGTGTTCATACAAACAATGACCATTCAGAATATTTTCACCTAGGCCGTGGAACTTGTCAGGGCTGTCCACTCTCCCCTCTTTTGTTTGCTATTGCTATAGAGCCTCTGGCTGCAGCCCTCAGATCCAACATGGCATCACAAGAGGTGATCAAGATCATAAAGTCTCCCTATAGGCTGACAACATTTTGCTTTTTGTTTCAGACCCAGAGACGTCCATGCCCCCGGTATTAGATTTACTAGAGAAATTTGGACAAATATCTGGATATAAATTGAACTTTAGTAAAAGTGAAATATTTCCTATTAATAATGCAACTAAAGTCTACCCACTCGGTTGCCATTCAAGATCTCACTGCAAAGATGTAAATACCTGGGAATCCATGTGACTAAGAATTACTGACAACATTTTTAAACCAATTTCACCCCCTTGCTTGACCAGCTGACTCAGGACTTACAGTGCTGGGCCATGCTGCCACTCTCTTTGGCAGGTAGGATCAGCTGTATGAAGATAAATGTGTTGCCAACATTTTTGTACCTTTTTCAGTGTACATCAGTGTTTATTCCAAAACATTTTCTAGAACACGTTATTGATACTTCAGTGTTTCAGTTTATATGGAACAAAAAAAAAAAAACTAGAATATGAAAGAGTATCCTACGGGAAAATAAAGAAATGGGAGGGCTCTGCCCCACCAAATTTCTTATTCTATTATTGGTCTGTTAATATTCATACAATGTTATTTTGGTGCAGTGCCTACTGCGATACACCAAAATGGTTATCAATAGAGGAAACCTTGTGTGGCTCTTTTTCTTTGTACTCTCTCTTACGCCTTCCCCCAGCAGTATCTCTTGTATCTTATACTAACAATATAATTGTTGAGAACTACCTTTGAACAAGGGCTCAGATTATACAACACTTTGGGATCCAGAGAATACCTATTTTATCACCACTAAATTCTAATTCTCTATTTCCACCTTCACTCATTGATAAGACTTTTGCAATGTGTAAAAGCCATGGTATTCGTTCTGTGAAAGATTTATACTTACCGGTAGATGGAACTTTTATTTTATTTGCTCAATTATCTTCAAATTTCAACATATCGGCTGCCCACTTTTTTATTTTATTTTTATAGATTTTTACAAGTTAGGGACTTTATTCGTCATTGTTTCTCTGTTTTTTCCTTAATTCCTGTCTCAACTATGGCTGATAGTCTGCTAGGAAATTAGTCCCACTCCAAAGGGTACAATTTCAAAAATATATACAGTAATAGCTTGACTTCCAATTTGACTTCTGGGTCTAGACATCTTCACGCTACTTGGTCTGAAGATCTTAACGTAGAGATTGATGATGAAATATGGCAAACTATTCTAAAACGCATACATTCATTGTCAATAAGTGCCAGACACAGAACTATTCAATGTAAAGTGGTCCATAGAGTACACTGGTCCAAAAGTAAACTGGCACAAATCTTTCCTGACGTGGATTCATACTGCGTGAAGTATGGCTTGAGCCCAGCCACTCTTAAGCATATGTTTTGGACCTGTCCTTCTCTATCACAATTTTGGGAATCTGTCTTTGATTCCATTTGTGTAATTATCTTGTCCACAATACAGCCTTCTCCACTAACTGCTCTATTTGGGTTTCCCCTAAAAACCAAGCACTGTCATCCCATCTTGCTGATCTTGTGGCTTTCCTCACACTGCTAGCTAGACATGTTATACTGATGCATTGGAAGAATCCTCTCCCACCCACACATTCTCACTGGATAAAAGATGCCCTTTATTTTATGAAATTAGAAAAAATTAGGTATTCTCTTAAAGGCTCTGAAACCACGTTCTCAGGATTATGGTCACCTCTTTTGCATCATGCTATGTCTTTGACACTCGATGTGACGTCATGAATGGTGCTCCCCCTATTTCCTAGTTACAATGACACACATTATTTACCTAACTCTCATAACATTTATAGTAGCACATAACTTATTAAGCCATCTAGTTGTCCCATTTAATTAATTAATTAATTAATTAAAATTGGTTCATGTTTATTATTTTAATTATTTTTCCATGTTAATATCTGAATGTATCTGTTTGTTATGGTGTTCATTGTTGTGTTAATAATTAAAAATAAATCATATTAAAAAAAAGATTTGCTCGTTGGTGTGTTTCCCATCTGATGACTTTCATCTTCACTACGTCAGCCAATGGAAAAATTCTTCCCCCCGTTCCCTTCACATCAAGCTGAATAAATCCAGCTTTCAGCTCTTGAGTTTGCCTTGCAGGGGTGTAAAGCTGGGGCCAATCAGAGGCTTAACGCTGTTGCAGGAATTTGCATAAATATGCATGTTAAGTGTGTCGTGAAAGCTGAGGGAGAAATGTCTCTTTTTCCTGACTGATGATGAAACACCACAACCGACCTCAGACTCAGAGAGTAATGCTCTAATAAGTCCAGTTGTTGGCCTACGGCAAACAACACAAACTGTATTTGTTTGTGTAATTGTCCATGAGCAAAGAAGATGGGAAGAGAAAAAGGTGGAGAGAACGTGTGTGTGTGTGTGTGTGTGTGTGTGTGTGTGTGTGTGTGTGTGTGTGTGTGTGGTGTGCGTGAGTGTGTGTGTAAAACTGGTGAATAAACAGAGGAGATGGATGAGTCTATTAAAGGAGCAGCTAATCCAGGCTATTAAGAAGCAGAATGAAGGAGTGTGGGAGCGGGGCTACATACGGTGGGTTAATGGATCTAAATGCAGACCTAAACAGACCCACATATTATTATAAATGTTCCCTGGGGTGCCACCAGGCATTGTGGAATGGTTTATGATCTGTCCTCCTCCTTCCCCTTTGTTATAAATGTTCATGTATCAAAAACAAAAACTCTAACCATCTTTTCCTGTTTGAATGAAAAGCACAAATGCCTGCCTGTCTCTGTGTGGTTGTTTGTACTGTTGGGAAAATATCTGTAGCAATAAGAAGAGTGAGAGATGGAGGAAGAAGGGTGACACTTTCTCCACTCCCCTCCACTACATCTGTTTTATTTATTTAGCTCTCGTTAAAGTGGGGCACAAGCTGGTCAGTTTACTGACCAACAACAACTTATTCACCCTTTAATGATCAGAATCAGTCACTGAAGTAGAATCCGTTAATTACAGGGAGTTTTATATCATAACACATGAGTATTCATCCGAATGAAGAAACCAAAGTTGTCTTTGAAGTTTTATTACAAAAATAAGCAAACTAAGAATCAACAACAATAATAAACAAACAATAATAATGAACCAATCAAGGCTTAATTCTCTTATCTAAGGCAAAACCTTAGAACGCCACTCTCGCTGAACCAAAACACAGGCATCCCGACCCGGCCAGCTGCGTCCCCGTCTCGGTGGAGGGACAGGCAGAGAGCGGCTGAACGAAATCAGAGCACCCACCCTGGATTGAACAAGAAAAATACAGAGCTGAAGCCACGGAGCTAAAATGTTTACCTAGAAGTTGCTAAACTTCATCGTAATTATAGAAAATGAAGGATTTCTTACGATGAAGTTTAGAAACTTCTCGGTAAACATTTGTGGTGGACACTCTGATTTCGGTCAGCCGCTCTCAGCCTGTCCCTCACCCAATATGGGGACATGGCTGGCCGGGTTGGGATGCATGTGTTTCGGTTCAGCGAGAGTGGCATCCCACTGAAGCCCGGAGCTCGACTGTTCAACGTAAAGCTAACTTGACCGCAGTCCAAGATATAGTTTACCCTCCAGGAGATATGTATCAGTACAACAGTAGGCAATCATAAAAAGCATATTAATTAAAAATTACAAGAAAACTGTGTACAGTATCTTCTGGTGTATAGGTCGCACCTGTGTATAGGTCGCATTGTCCAATTATCACCAATAGATTGGAAAAATCCCTAGATAGGTCGCACTGGTGTATAGGTCGCACCTACGTTTAGCTCTGCTGCAAATGTCTGCCACAGGAGCGCACAGCAAGGCTTTTAAGAAGATTAACACTTAAAAACAATTATTTGTTTGATAAAAATTATAGCAAATATATGTCTGAGCTGAACTTTTCCTTAATAAATGAACGTAATTGTGAAATGAGCTGGATTTAAAAATTTGTTTCACCGAAAGTGATAACAAGCCATATATAGGTCGCACCTGAGTATAGGTCGCAGGCCTTGAAAAAAACATAAAAAGGTGCGACCTATACACCGGAAAATACGGTATATATATATATATATATATATATATATATATATATATATATATATATATATACTATATATATATATATATATATATATATATATATATATATATATATATATATACAGTGGAGAGGACAAGTATTTGATACACTGCTGATTTTTCAGGTCTTCCCACTTGCAAAACATGTAGAAGACTGTAATTGTTATCATAGGTACTCTTCAACTGTGAGTGATGGAATCTAAAACAAAAATCCAGACAAATACATTGTATGATTTTTAAATAATTAATTTCCATTTCATTGTGTGAAATAAGTATNATAAACAAAAATCTCAAAGTGCTACAAGGTGCAACTAAAATCAATGATCAAATAAAAAACAAGTGATAAAATCAAGTAAAATCATAGATAAATAACAAAAATCAGTGATAAAATCAATTAAATAAATGATAATATCAACTAAAATCAGTGATAAAATCATGTGGAGACAGAGTAGGCTTTCTTAAAAAGAAAGGTCTTTAAGCCTTTTTTAAAGTCAACCAGTGATTGTGGAGCTCTCAGATAGTCAGGGAGGGAGTTACAGAGGCAGGGGGCAGCCACACCGAATGCTCGATCGTGAGTTGCAAGTTGTTAAAAACTCTGTTTCCTTCGTCTTTTTATTTTGCCAGAAGAAATTCATCCTTTATTTATTCAAGCTTCTGCCAGAAGAAACTCATCCTTTGTGTACTCGAAGGTTCACTTATCAGTCATGTCACTCGGTGCAACATAATTAATAAGGGAAATTGCGCCCCCGCTCGATTACCTGAAGGAATACAATCACGCCTTTACGGCAGGGGCGTCAGCGTCACGCCAGAGTCCCCTCCCTCTGGGTATTTAAGGCGCTGACGCCCATCCATCGTCCTCTTATTGCCCTTCACCTCGCTTAAAACCTGAACTTCGTGGGACTTCTCTTTTGTCGCATCGCTCGATCAGAGGTGAGCTTGCTCCCCACGCTGAGCGTACAGAGAAATTTTTCTGCGTACTACTGGGCTGGCGAAAGCTAGTCCAGCGTTTTTCTACTTACCAAAAAGTTTTCTTCTCTCTCCGCAGCTGCTTCGCTCGACGGCGCTAACTGCGTCACAACACTCTCTGCTAACCATTAGCAGGCTAGCCAGCAAAAGCAAGACGACGGAGAAGACGTCTTCGAACAAAAGGAAACTAGGAACAGCCTCGACACTTCTCGTCTCCGGACATGGCTCCCGAGAAGGGAAAACGGAGGACAAAGATTCCGAAGAAAACCAGTAGGACGGCGAGCCCTCGCTCGCGCCCCTGCCCTAGCAGCTGCGGCTACTCCCTCTCGGCGACGGACATCCACGAGGCCTGTCCTGTCTGCCTAGGGATTCTGCACGCAAGAAAAGCACTGGAATCTCCCGACTCCTGCTCCCACTGCTGTCGGATGCCGGCGGTAGTGAGGAAACGCCGCACGGACGCGTTGGCTAAATCCATGGTGAAGGCCACAGCACTGAAGGTTGCACGCCTCACAGAGCTACCCGCTCCCGAACCGGAGCTTGAGAACATAAACCTGGAATGCAATGGTCAAGTCGGGGATGAGAACGTGTCGGACTCATCGGTCCCCATCGAGGACTCGACGCCCGAGGTGTCTGACCAAGACGCCGAGTACGGTTGCAGAGAGGAAAGTGTGGATTCCTCCCAGAACCTGGTGCAAGTTCTACCGGAACCGGACGTGTCGGTCCCTGCTCTGTTCGACCTGTGCCATAAGGCGGCAGACGCCCTGCAGGTCGCGTGGCTAGACCCCACGCCTCGCCAACAGGTTACGAGGCCGGCGGGAAACTGCTTCTACGCGAAGCAACAACCAAAGATGTCGCAGAAAATGCCCATTTTCCCGGACTTCCTCATGGAGCTCACACGCTCCTGGGCGGAACCCGGAGCTCCCTTGACGTTGCCACTATTCCGACTCCTGGATGTAGCTGGAATGGAGGCAGCAGGCCTCGCTAGCGCACCCCAGATTGAGGAGACCCTGGCGGCTCATCTGGCCCCCGCAGCTACGGGGGCGAAGCCAGCGTTGCCTAGCAGGGCCTTCCGCGCTTCGGAGAAACAGCTTGAAAAGTGCTACAAGGCTCAGGGCCTCGCAGCTCGTGCGATGAACGCCTCGACCATGATGCAGGCATACCTGGTAGAAAAGCTGCATGAACTCCAGGTAACAACAAACGAACAAGCCGCAACAGAGGCCATGGAGGAGGCCCGCCGCGCCTCTGACTTCGTGCTCCGCATGATGGAGACAATAGCCATCACCCAAGACAGAGCAATGGCGGAAATGGTTGTCGCCCAGTTGCATCTTTGGTTGACTTTAACGGACCTCCCAGAAAACCAGAGGTCCTCTTCTTCCAACACCCAATTGAGCTGACGGGACTCTTCGGGGGAGCCCTGGAACACATCCAGGCCAGGCTGGAACAAAGACGCAAACAGGCAGAAGCCCTCCGCGAGGGACTGCCGAGGAAAAGCTTTGCACCCCCTAAGGAAGACATTTGTCGCCCTCCACAGAATAGACCTGCTGGCGACAGTGAGCCTTTCCAATATCGGCCAAGGGCCTCTTCAATGACCCCATGTGGAAAGCAGATTTAAGCCTGATGAAACAGGACAAATTCATGATTTTATAGGTTTGCCTGACCACGTGGTACGGGAACCTGACCTTTTGAGCCCTCTCCACTTGTAAAACACTACAAGGAGCTGGTGACATGTGTGTGCGCACTAAACAAGACTCGCCTACTGTATGTGTAATCAAAACAAACACTGTTTCATGCATATACGCAAATAAAAGTACCAAAGCACAGACTGTCTTGGGTCTTGACTCGAGTCCCACTTTCATAAAACACAAACCATGTGGTCAAACTATGAACCATAGTAAGATACACAAGCTCTGCCTGAGACAGTCAGATCTCGCGATATCTTCTGTTGGGCTGACCAACCTGCTCGAGAAAGCGCGAGAGGGGTCAAAGGCCATCTCTCCCGCACTCAAACATGACGAGCAGCAATTGGACATGCCTTCCAGGCTCATGGCGCACGCGCAAGCCTGGAGGGCGTGTCTACCAAATGAATGGGTCATGACGACGATATGTCATGGGCTCAAGTTGCGGTTCACCAAGAGATTGCCCCCCTTCACAGGGGTAATACAATCAAATATTAACTTTGCACACGCACACGTGCTAAGGGAGGAAGTATTGATGATGCTACAGAAGGGAGTAATAAGTCTGGTCCCGAAACGCAAACTATGCTCCGGCCACTACAGCAAGTGTTTCCTGGTGCCCAAAAAGGATCATTCCCTGAGACCGATCCTGGATCTCAGGACTCTGAACAAAAGAATAAAAAAATTTAAGTTCAAGATGCTTACACTGCGGCAGGTTCTCCAGTCTGTGAGACCAGGAGACTACGCTTGTACAATGGATTTGAAAGATGCCTATTTCCATGTAGGCGTGTGGAGGAAACACAGAAAATTCCTCCGTTTGCTTTTGAGGGAAAGGCTTATGAATTCAAAGCCTTACCCTTCAGTTTGAAGACGGCTCCTCGTACATTTACTAAATGTCTGGACGCAGCCCTGACCCCCCTTAGTAATCAAGGACTCAGGGTTATGAACTGCTTGGATGACCTCCTGATTCTGGCCAGAAGCAGAATACAGGTCTAGTCACACTCCTGCAGGGTGATTTCTCACTTGGAGTCTCTTGGTTTTGTCATAAACCTACAAAAGAGTGACCTAACTCCATCACGGTTTACCATATTTCTGGGAGTACAGATCGACACCATCCGGTACAGAGCATGGCTCTCAAAAGAACGAGTTTCCTCGATTCGCCATTGCCTGGCAAAATTTAAACTGGATCAGCGGGTCCCCATGAAAACGTGCCAACGCCTTTTAGGCCTCTTGGCAGCAGCCATACCCTGTGTGCCACACGCATTGCTAAAAATGCGGGCCCTACAAGTATGGCTAAACCAACAGACACAACCCGCCCTGCCTGGTCGAGCAGGAAAGGTTAGAATAGATTCAGAGTGCCTGAGGGCCCTGGAACCTTGGAGAGACTTGTCTGTTTTCACGGAAGGGGTTCCGCTGGGTAGGGTGTCATCTCGTGTGGTCATCATGATGGACGCCTCAAAAACAGGATGGAGAGCGATCTGCAGAAATCAGAACGCCCGTGGCCTTTGGAATAAACAGAAAGTGAGATTACATATCAACTTCCTGTAATTGTTGGCCGTATTCCTGTCAGTAAAATACTTTTTTGGCAAAGGTCTGATTGCAGGATAGTACGTCCTGGTGAAATCAGATAACAGGATCACAGTGTCCTTCATCAACAGGGAAGGAGGGACAAGGTCCCGAGCCCTCCTCGGACTGATGCAGAAAATGCTCACGTGGTGTGCTCCAAGAATCTTGTCACTCAGGGTGACTCATGTTCCCGGGAACTCAGGGAGTCCCTTGGTGTTTATGTTTGCTTGGGAGATGTTCAATGGATGGGTTCCCCTCTCCTTTAACAGGTCTCTAACATCAGGATGGGCCCCACTTTGACAGTCCTAGTAAGTTGTCTGTTCAAGGAGCAGATGAGGGACTCGTGCGTGCCCCTTGTATATATGAAATCTTTCCCCTGGGGACTTGGAAGGTTACCATGTGCTCGAACTGGGTTTTCTACCTCCACATTGCTATCTGATTGCCAGTGGCGTAATGGGTCCCTTGCTTTTTCCTCCTGTTTCTCAAGATTTCTAGTGAAAAAAGGAGATGATGGGTAATCACACTTGTGGAGCACGCTTATGCTGTCTCTAGTTGGTGTTTCATCTATGTGTCCAATGGTAACATCAAGCTGATGTTTCTACATGAGGCATTTTTTCTTCCCGGACTGTGCTCTCTCCATACCTTGAAGAGAGCAGCTGGGAGATGCCTGCCGTATTAAGGCAGATGTTCTCACATGCATTTTCCAGTCTGGATTCAGGGCAGCTCACAGTACAGAGACTGCATTGCTGATTTTCCAGTCTGGATTCAGGGCAGCTCACAGTACAGAGACTGCATTGCTGAGGGTTACCAATGATGTCCTCTTGGCTGCTGACACTGGCTCTCCCTCCATCCTTGTCCTCCTTGACCTCACTGCAGCCTTCGACACTGTGGACCATAGTATCCTCCTCCACCGTCTTCATGTGGAGGTCGGTCTCTGCGACACAGTCCTGGACTGGTTCAAATCTTTCCTCTCCAATAGGCTGGAATGTGTTAGTCTTGGCAACGCCACGTCCCAGACAGTTTGTGTCTCCTGTGGTGTCCCTCAGGGGTCGGTTCTGGGGCCCCTGCTGTTTTCCCTTTACATGCTGCCTTTAGGTCAAATTATTAATCAGTTCAACATTTCTTTTCACTGTTATGCCGACGATACACAGCTTTACATCAGGACTGGAGCATCCTCATCTTCCACCTTGTCATCTCCATCTTCACTCACTGCCCTCTCTGCCTGCCTGGAGGCAATTAGGGCATGGATGAATCAGAACTTTCTTCAATTAAACTGCTCCAAGACTGAGGCCATACTGATTGGCACCCCTCACCAGGTACAAACATCTCCTATAACAACACTTTCCTTTTCTGGACAAGACATCCCCCTCTCCACCTCTGTTACTAATCTTGGAATAAAAATGGACTCCAATCTTACATTTGAAAATCACATTAAGCATCTGTTTAAAACTTGCTTCTTCCATCTTCGAAACATCTCCAGACTTCGCCCATCCCTAACTTTTTCCGATGCTGAGAAGCTCGTCCATGCTTTTGTCTCCTCCAGGCTCGACTACTGCAACTCCCTGTTTATTGGAATCCCTGGCAAAAACCTTCAGAAACTTCAATATATTCAAAACAGTGCAGCAAGGATCTTGTTGAGAGTTCGTAAATTTGAACATATACGCCCATCCATCCATCCATCCATCCATCCATCCATTTTCTTCCGCTTATCCGGGGTCGGGTCGCGGGGGTAGCAGCCTAAGTAGGGAGGCCCAGACTTCCCTCTCCCCAGCCACTTGGAGCAGCTCCTCTGGGGGAATCCCAAGGCGTTCCCAGGCCAGCCGAGAAACATAGTCCCTCCAGCGCGTCCTGGGTCTTCCTCTGGGTCTCCTCCCGGTGGGACATGCCCGGAACACCTCACCAGGGAGGCGTCCAGGAGGCATCCTAACCAGATGCCCGAGCCACCTCAACTGGCTCCTCTCGATGTGGAGAAGCAGCGGCTCTACTCCGAGTCCCTCCCGGATGACTGAGCTTCTCACCCTATCTCTAAGGGAGAGTCCAGCCACCCTGCGGAGAAAACTCATTTCAGCCGCTTGTATCCGAGATCTTGTTCTTTCGGTCATAACCCAAAGCTCATGACCATAGATGAGGGTGGGAACGTAGATCGATCGGTAAATTGAGAGCTTTGCCTTTTGACTCAGCTCTCTCTTCACCACGACAGACCGGTACAGCGCCCGCTTCACTGCGGACGCTGCACCTATCCGCCTATCGATCTCACGCTCCAGTTTTCCCTCATTCGTGAACAAGATCCCGAGATACTTAAACTCCTCCACTTGGGTAAGGACCTCCTCCCCGACCCGGAGAGGGCACGCTACCCTTTTCCGGCTCAAGACCATGGCCTCGGATTTGGAGGAACTGATCCTCATCCCGGCCGCATCACATTCAGCTGCAAACCGCTCCAGCGAAAGCTGTAGATCACGAGCTGATGAAGCCAATAGGACCACATCATCTGCAAAAAACAGAGAAGCGATTCTAAGGCCACCAAAACGGATCCTCTCAACACCTTGGCTGCGCCTAGAAATTCTGTCCATAAAAGTTATAAACAGAATCGGTGACAAAGGGCAACCTTGGCGGAGTCCAACTCTCACCGGAAACGAGCCTGACTTACTGCCAGCGATGCGGACCAAGCTCTGACACCGGTCGTACAGGGACCTAACAGCCCATATCAAAGGGCCTGGTACCCCATACTCCCGGAGTACCCCCCACAGAACCCCCCGAGGGACGCGGTCGAATGCCTTTTCCAAGTCCACAAAGCACATGTAAACTGGTTGGGCAAACTCCCACGCACCCTCCAGGACCCTGTTGAGGGTGTAGAGCTGGTCTAGTGTTCCACGACCAGGACGAAAACCACACTGCTCCTCCTGAATCCGAGGTTCGACTATCCGACGGACCCTCCTCTCCAGAACCCCTGAATAGACCTTACCAGGGAGGCTTAAGAGTGTGATCCCTCTATAGTTGGAACACACCCTACGGTCCCCCTTTTTGAATAGGGGAACCACCACCCCAGTCTGCCAATCCAAGGGAACTGCCCCCGATGTCCACGCGATATTGCAGAGTCGCGTAAGCCAACACAACCCCACAACATCCAGAGCCCTAAGGAACTCAGGACGAATCTCATCCACCCCCGGAGCCTTGCCACCGCGGAGCTTTTTAACCACCTCGGCGACCTCAGCACCAGAGATTGGAGAGCCCGACCCAAAGTCCCCAGGCTCCGCTTCCTCAGTGGAAGACGTGCCAGTAGGATTGAGGAGGTCTTCGAAGTATTCCGCCCACCGACTCACAACATCCCGAGTTGAGGTCAACAGCACGCCATCCCCACCATAAATGGTGTTGGTCGCGTACCGCTTTCCCCCCCTGAGACGCCGGATGGTGGACCAGAATCGCCTCGAAGCCGTACGGAAGTCATTCTCCATGGCCTCTCCGAACTCCTCCCACGCCCGAGTTTTTGCCTCAGCAACCACCCGAGCCGCATGCCGCTTGGACTGCCGGTACCTATCTGCTGCTTCCGGGGTCCCACAGGCCAAAAAGGCCCAATAGGACTCCTTCTTCAGCTTGACAGCATCCCTCACCGCCGGTGTCCACCACCGGGTTCGAGGGTTGCCACCACGACAGGCACCAACAACCTTGCGGCCACAACTCCGATAAGCTGCCTCGACAATAGAGGCGCGAAACATGGCCCACTCGGGCTCAATGTCCCCCGCCTCCCTCGGAACGTGTTCAAAGCTCTCCCGGAGGTGGGAGTTAAAGCTCCGTCTTACGGGAGACTCTGCCAGACGTTCCCAGCAGACCCTCACAATACGTTTGGGTCTGCCAGGTCTGACCGGCATCCTCCCCCACCATCGGAGCCAACTCACCACCAGGTAGTGGTCAGTTGACAGCTCCGCCCCTCTCTTCACCCGAGTGTCCAGGACATGCGGCCGCAGATCAGATGAGACGACAACAAAGTCGATCATTGAACTACGACCTAGGGTGTCCTGGTGCCAAGAGCACATATGGACACCCTTATGCCTGAACATGGTGTTCGTTATGGACAATCCATGACGAGCACAGAAGTCCAACAACAGAACACCACTCGGGTTCAGATCAGGGGGGCCGTTCCTCCCAACCACACCCCTCCAGGTCTCACTGTCATTGCCCACGTGAGCGTTGAAGTCCCCCAGCAGAACAAGGGAGTCCCCAGGAGGCGCACCCTCCAATACCCCCTCCAAGGACTCCAAAAAGGGTGGGTAATCTGCGCTGCCGTTTGGCGCATAGGCACAAACAACAGTCAGAGCCCGTCCCCCCACACGTAGGCGAAGGGAGGCTACCCTCTCGTTCACCGGGGTGAACCCCAACGTACAGGCACCAAGATGGGGGGCAACAAGTATGCCCACTCCTGCTCGGCGCCTCTCACCAGGGGCAACTCCAGAGTGGAAGAGTGTCCAACCCCTCTCAAGGAAACTGGTTCCAGAGCCAGAGCCATGCGTTGAGGTGAGTCCGACTATTTCTAGCCGGAACCTCTCAACCTCACACACTAGCTCAGGCTCCTTCCCCACCAGAGAGGTGACATTCCATGTCCCAATGGCCAGCTTCTGTAGCCGAGGATCAGACCGCCAGGGTCCCCGCCCTCGGCCACCACCCATTCCACAATGCACCCGACCCCTTTGGCCCCTCCCACAGGTGGTGAGCCCATTCTCCGTAACCTTCATTGGCTTCCTGTCGCCTACAGAATTCAGTACAAAACTGCTCTCATTACACATCAATGCTTACACGGAACTTCACCAGATTATCTGAAGGATATTCTTATTCCATACTCATCCACCCGCTCGCTGCGGTCACAGAACAGCAATCTCCTTCACATTCCGAGAACCAAATTAAGGACCATGGGAGACCGGGCTTTCAGTGTGGCTGCCCCCCGCCTGTGGAACTCTCTTCCTGACTGTCTAAGAGCCCCACAGTCTGTGGTTGACTTTAAGAGCGGCTTGAAGACCTTTCTTTTCGACCACTTTTGATCTTAGCTGATATTGTTATTGATTTTAATTGTTTTATTATTTGTTTTATTGTCATTTAATTCTGTTGTTCCTTGTAGCACTTTGAGATTTTCATTAATGAAAAGTGCGTTATAAATTGATTTCATTATTATTATTATTATTATTATTTTGCTGAGCATTTTCAAGGGCGTGAAGGAATTACGTTCCCATAGCAATTATGTTGCACCGAGTGACATGACTGATAAGGGAACTGAAAGTTATGCACCATAACTCATGTTCCCTGAAGCAAGGGAACGAGGTGCAACATACCTGGCCCTTTTCAATGCTGAAAGCTCAATGAAGTGCATTTTGGAGGATGATGGATGGGCGTCAGCGCCTTAAATATCCAGAGGGAGGAGACTCTGGCGTGACGCTGACGCCCCTGCCGTAAAGGCGTGATTGTATTACTTCAGGTAATTGCGCGGGGGCGCAAGTTCCCATAGCAATTATGTTGCACCTTGTTCCCTTCCTTCAGGGAACATGAGTTATGGTGCATAACTTTCAGTTATTTACTGCCTTTTGTCACATAACCACACAGCATAAGGCTTAAACACACAACTCACACTCCACTGCTTATTACTGTCACCCGACACTCTGCTTTGAGCAGGTAGAGAAAGAGAAAATGTTTGTCATTACATATCAATATTAATTTTAACAACTGATTTCAAAAACACATATTCACAAAACAGAACATCTTGACACTTGCAGTCAGCGATCTGCGGTGAGGTTTGTGACAAGTGATGCACTGGCTCATCGGGAATCAGATGTTCACATACATGAACCCAAAATAGAAGCTTATATTTCAGTTTAGCTTTTTTAATATTTTCTTCCCCTCTCTAATACTTTCCGTTTTGATTGAAAATCGAGTTTAGAAAAATCCTTTAGTTCTGAGATACGATCTTGCATTTTGTGTGGACAAATTTTAACAGGTGTTCCGTTTGCTACACCCCCGCCCCGCTGCCTAACAGAAGAACGCACAGCGACTGCACCTGTTTCATTGTCCCTATGGGGCACCACTGCCCCTACTGTGCATTTATGACTGATTAGAAAGAAGAAATATGTCACACACATTCATTCAATATATTAGACAGACTGTAAAACATCAGCATGTGTAGCACATGTGTAAGCAAACATGTATCGAAGTCAATGTCAAAGTTTCTTTATTTGTCATATGCACAACTTGTGGTACATGTGGTGGACAGGGCAGTTACATCCAACAAAAGTATAAATTGTAATGAAAAACAGTAATAAGATCTAAGATATGAACTAAGAAATATGCTGTAGAGCTCTTTGGGACTGGGATGATGGTGGCAGTCTTCATTCAGGCAGGTGGGAACTGTTGCCAGGGTGAGTGAGGAGTTAAAGATATTGGCCAGCACCTCGCAGCTCCGATTGGCAAAGTCTTTCAGCACCTTTCCGGGGATATTGTCTGGGCCAGTTGCTATGTGAGGATTAACCCTCCTGAAAGTACTCCTCTCATCGGCTGAGGTCACACTGAGAAACTCCTCTTGTGGTGGTGAGGTGAGTCTGGTGCTATGTGGTCTGTTCAGGTCATCAAATTGTGTGTAGAACTTGTTGAGGACATTAGGCAGTGATGAGTCCCCAGGGCATTGTGCACTTCTGCCTTTATAAACTGTAAAACACTTAATGTCCCTCTGCATGCTACGTGGGTCTTGTGAGGTAAATTAACCCTGGATCTCTGCATATGTAGCTTACATATAGGCAATGTTTAGAGAGAAAACAATGGGCATGTGCCAACCCCTACTTCATATATTGTATATGACACAGCAACACCAGAGGTGAAGCACAGCACTACACTGCCTCACCAGGCCTTTCTTACATGCATTTGAACAGGCAATGTGTAAATTCTGTGATTTTGACCACTGAATTATTGAAATAATTCAGAAAACAGTTTTATAGAACAGTCAAGTGGTCAAATATATTTTCTCTCATCATTGTTAGTATTTTACTTGTTATGATGGCCTCCCCTGACTGCATATCACTGCTGGCAGTATACCCTCAGTGCCGACGGAACTAGGCAAAAAGGCCTTCTCCTACTCCACTCCTGTAACCTGGAACACCCTGCAAAAAGACCTGAAGCTCTCGACCGTGACCTCTTGAAGGGATTTTAAACAACTGCTAAGTTCATGACAAAAACCAACTCAGACATGTTCCTGTATTTAGTATCTTACATCACTTTATAATGTAGCTGTTTTAATTCATTTTAATATTTTTTTTTCTATTTACTTTTCATTTTATATGCATTTTCTGATTGTCCATGGGCAGCACGGTTGCGCAACTGGTAGAGCTGCTGCCCTTCAGCGAGCAGGTCCCTGGTTCAAATCTCGATCCAGGGGCCTTTCTGGGTGGAGTTTGCATGTTCTCTCCGTGCATGCATGGGTTATCTCCGGGTACTCCGGTTTCCTCCCACAGTTCCAAAAAAACATGCATGTTAGGCTGATTGGTGACTCTAAATTGTCCCTAAGTGTGAGTAAGCATGTGAATACAGTAGTTGTTTGTCTCTATGTGGCCCTGTGATGGACTTGTGACCCATCCATTCATTCAACCTTTATTTAGTCAGGTAAATCTTTTGAACCTCATGGGCTCATTTACGAAAGCGACCTGCTAAAACTAAAGAACAATGAACAGCAGTGATAGAATTTCATTAAACAATAAACAAACAAACAATAAACAATAGAAAACAAAAAGAGAGAAAAAAACAAAAGATTTTTTTTTTTTTAACAAAGTATCAAAAAACTAGCAAAACATTATAAGGTAGACGTATAAAATCAAAGACAGGAACAAATCTGCATTGGTTTTTGCCAGGATTCCAACAGATTCTGAAAACCATTTAGAGAAGTCAAGGTCGAGAGCTTCAGATCTTTTTGTAAGATATTCCATGAAGCAGGAGCGGAGTAGGAGAAGGCCCTTTTTCCAAGTTCAGTCCTCACTGACGGAACACTGCAGGTAATCATGTCCTGAGAGCGCACACTGTAGCTGCACTCACAAAGACATGTAGGAGGAGATGTATGAGGGCAGCAGACCAAGAAGTGATTTAAAGATGAAAATGTACCAGTGGAAGAGTCTGCGTGAGGTTAATGATGTCCAGTTAACCAGTGAATACAGGGTGCAGTGGTGGGTACGATAATCACAGCCAGTTATGAATCTTAGTGCACCATGATAGACCACATCCAACATCCGCAGGGTGCTTGTAGGAGCATTCATGTAGAGAATGTCACCGTAATCAATGGAGGGAAGGAAAGTCACAGATACAAGGCGTTTCCTAACATTCAGTGTTAGACAGACAGGTTGTACCACGCCCCTCGCACAGTGATTGCTGGACATGGGCACTGGCGACCCCCGTGACCCAAAATGGAAGAAGCGGGTAAAGATAATGGATGGATGGATGATTGTCCATTTTTGTCTGTACCTCATCTGTGTTCTTTGTTTAAAACAGGTCTCTGAGTCCTTGTAGTTCATTGAGACTAACCTGTACAAAAATAAAGGTTGAATGAATTAATGAAAGAATGACTCCTAAAGAGGGAAAACCCCAAAGAATACTGTTACAATACTGTTAAGAATACTGTTAATACAGCTTTTCAAATTGAAAAAATATTCAAATTCAACTTTCATTAACAATTCAGCGATGAAACATTTTCAGCCATGTTTCTACTTCATCAGCAGCTTTTAGCAAAAATCATTAATTTCATTTTCACAGGAAATGCAAATTTTCTAGTTACTGGATGTATCTCTAACCCAAATAAAGATGGCAGCCACAGTAAACTGAATTAAAAATGCATATAAATGACTGTAACTCAGTCAGTCTTATAATGAGCTAAAATTTGATGTGTTAGTAACTGACAGTGATGGCATAGTTACATTGAAAACGTAACTCTGTTAAGTTACTGATTACTTGATGTGGAAAGTAACAAAGTTAAATTATTTATTTTATTTATTTATTCATTCATTTCAATTTTAAAACATGAAGACAATTTAAAAAAATAAAATAAAAATAAAATGAAAGGAAGCAGAAGAAGAAAAAATCTTATCATATCTGCTCCTTCTTAAACAAAATCAATTCAAAATATCAATTCAAACAATAATCATCAATACATGATACAACAATACATAACTATCAAAATTTACTGTTTATAATTCATTTGATATTTAACAAACTTTGTCACCTTTGTCACCGATTCTGTTTATAACTTTTATGGACAGAATTTCTAGGCGCAGCCAAGGTGTTGAGAGGATCCGTTTTGGTGGCCTTAGAATCGCTTCTCTGTTTTTTGCAGATGATGTGGTCCTATTGGCTTCATCAGCTCGTGATCTACAGCTTTCGCTGGAGCGGTTTGCAGCTGAATGTGATGCGGCCGGGATGAGGATCAGTTCCTCCAAATCCGAGGCCATGGTCTTGAGCCGGAAAAGGGTAGCGTGCCCTCTCCGGGTCGGGGAGGAGGTCCTTACCCAAGTGGAGGAGTTTAAGTATCTCGGGATCTTGTTCACGAATGAGGGAAAACTGGAGCGTGAGATCGATAGGCGGATAGGTGCAGCGTCCGCAGTGAAGCGGGCGCTGTACCGGTCTGTCGTGGTGAAGAGAGAGCTGAGTCAAAAGGCAAAGCTCTCAATTTACCGATCGATCTACGTTCCCACCCTCATCTATGGTCATGAGCTTTGGGTTATGACCGAAAGAACAAGATCTCGGATACAAGCGGCTGAAATGAGTTTTCTCCGCAGGGTGTCTGGACTCTCCCTTAGAGATAGGGTGAGAAGCTCAGTCATCCGGGAGGGACTCGGAGTAGACCGCTGCTTCTCCAC
>JBBPBX010004825.1:0-17642 GCA_038048925.1 Garcialebias charrua
ACACTAGAAACTAACTCTAAAAGGTTGTTTTAGTTTAAATACTGAATGAAAAATTTAGTCTCCTCGTGATAACAAACATTAAGACTCGAAGCTGCCCCCTGTTGGTTAAGAGACGTTGACAGATGAGTTTTCTCAAAAACATCATAAAAAAGTCAGCATTTTTATGGTGAAATTACCAGCTTTAAAAAATTGTTCTGTACACAAACAAAAATTCCTGTTTATTTTAAATAAAAATTTTAGAATAACAGAGGTACAGACGAACAATTTATGCTCATTTTAAATACTGAAGAGATTTAAAATAACACTCAAAACAGCAATTTTTATTTGATTTTCAAATTAAATAAAAAAAAAATAAAAAATGATGGAGAACAGAGCATTTCCACATTAAGCTCTTCACATTCCTGAATTTTAAACAGAATTGGTGTGCACAACTGTACACTTTTAGTTAAAAATGGCATTTTTAACGTTTTTCTGTGTACAATTAATGACTCCAGTTTATTTTAAATAAGGAAATATTTAAAATAACAAACTACAAGCCTCTCTCATTAATTTGGAGTAAATTTCAAAACAAAGATGGATGATGAAAATTATGATGAAGCTTTCAAGTGGATAGCATCAAGGCGTGAAGAGCTGGAAGTATTAAAGCAGAAGCTCATTCAAGAACGTGAAGAAGATCACCGAAAAAAACTTGAGTTCGAACGTTTGTTAGGCGAATTAAAACACAACGGGGTGCTGTAAATGTTTGTGACGCTCACAGACAAAACAATGACCCGATCTGGTTAAAAACAAAACCAGAGCGTGAACTACATTACCAAGAAAAGGTCAAATCCCACTCGCTGGAGCTGGAAGGGACAAGTTCATCAACTCCCTCTCCTAATAAAGGCGAGAAGAAACATGTTTTTCAAACTAATAAACCACGACATGTAGGTGTCCGCTGGAACTATGACCCGAAGTGGTTAAGAGACCCAATATGGTTGAGAAGGACGAGCACACGCCCTGTCCCTGCACCTCGGACGAAGCTGCCCGAGATAAGCAAAAAACCACAAACGGTGGATGTCCGCTCTTTAAGTGACCCTCCGCGGTCTACACCGAGCAAAGGCCCTGCCCCTGCACTGCGGACTGGACAGTCCGGGAGTAGCAAAAGGTCACAGAAGTTCCAGGAAAAAGGCACCATACCTCTAAGCTCTGAGGAGATAGTGGACATAAGTTGGTTGTTTGAAAACTTGAATGATACAGAGGATGACCGAACTGGTACATTGAGTGACCTTGTCTTTGATAACTCAGAGCACACAGTTAGTGACAACAATAGCAAACGACAAAAAGAAAAACGTCTCATAAAAGGCCTTGAGCTACAACATCAGTTTAAACAATCAGTGATGAAACAGTGCGCTGTAACTGCTGTTGATGCTCACATGCAAAACAAAACACCCTCTGAGGTGTGCCCAGGTCAAAAGGTCGTATCCCAGTCGCAAAAAATAGGCGAGGTTCTCTCTCCTATAGAAAGCGAGAATAAACACCGTCGTCTCAAAGGTCCTCTGACCTCAGAAGAGGTAGAGAACTTACATCGGTTGTTAAAAGAGTTGGATAATACTAGCAAGAATGAACAAGATTTTCAAACTGACATACACCGAAATGTTGGTACCAGTTGGAACAGTGACTCAAAATGGTTTAAAGGGAGCCCCGCCCCTGAAGCACCTCAGATTGAAAAATCTGAGACAAGCAACGAACCACAAAAGGTAGGTGTTCACTCTCTAAGAGACCCACAACGGTTCAGATCGAACCAGGTGGGTGAAAACCAAGGTCCATCGGTGGGTGGACTTCAAAAGAAATTGAAGGATGAGGACCTATACTCATGTAACTATGCGTGGTCCCAACAGAAACCCCTGAGCCTTGGAACTGCACCTCCCGCGCCTCGAACAGAACAGTTCAAGACAGGCAAAGAGTCACGAATGTCCAGGAATGATGGCCCAACACCTCTATGCTCGGAAGAGACAGAGGAAGTAAGTAGTTTGTCAGTAGATTTGAATGTTACTGTGCTTGACCAACCTGATACAATGAGTGGCGTTATCATTGATAATGACACTATCAACATTGACCAACCTGGAGCGATGTGTAGCACTGTCTTTCACAAAGACTCAGAGCACACAAATAACTCAGCGCACACTACTACCAACATTGCCATGGATGTTGACAGCAAACCAATTGCTGACACACAACAACATCCTGAAGGTCATGATGCTGACAGCCAACAAGATGCTGACAGTGAACATGAGTACACAGACAGAGTCACACGTGAACAGAAACGTGGGCCAAGACCTGTGAGGTTTCTGTGTAACTTTATACAAAGGGGGGTGGCTAAGAAAGCTTACCTGCCTATCACACTGGAAGGTGTCCTTGAGCGTGAAGCCCTCCTGGATGGTAGTGCTGATATAACCATTATGTCGGCCAAGCTGTTCGAGGAGCTGAGGACCGCCGCTAACGGTGTTGACAGGCAAATACCCTTTGAGAAATGTGCTATTGAGCTACAGGGTCTCGCAGAGACGAGAACAACCCTAACAGCTATAGCTATGGTTCACATGCAGATTGGCGAAATGACACTACGCCACCCGGTGTACGTGTCTAAACTTGACTCATTCCCATTTCTGGTTGGCCAAGATTTTATAAACCGCTTCGGCGCGATTGTAGATTATGGTCAACAGAAAATGTGGAGCACAGTGAGAAAACCCCTGCCAATAAAAGTGCCTCCTAGTTGTGATACAGACTGCCTAACCGCAGGTACCGCAGAGGACACAAGGGACTGCTCATCCGAGGACGAGAGCCCGGTAAGTGAACCTTCAACTACAGGTGAGACAGAAGAGACCCAAAAGTTGGACCAAACTCTGGCCCAACAAGAGAACCTCCTCTGTGAGCTGACACATTCAGCACTCACTGAACACTGCCTACCACAGGTAGTGAAAGGTGTTGAGATCCAAGGATCCCACACCGAAGACGCTGTACTGTCCTCTGGGACAGGTAATTCGGCAATCAACCAAGCTTTCAATGAAACCTTGGTTCAAGGGCATCTGAGTCCAGAAAATGACAGTCAACCAAACGCTGACAGTCACTTGGACATCATTGTTGCAGATTACGAGGACCCCTCATCAGACATGAAGGGGGCAAACTCACATTACCTACCACAGGTAGAGAAAGGTGTGGAGATCCAAGGACCCCACACCGAGGTTGCTGTACTGTCCCCTGGGACAGGTAAATCGGCTATCAGCCAAGCTTTCGATGAAACCTTGGTTCAGGAACATTTGAGCCTAGAACTAGTCAGAAATGACATAGTTTTTACAGACTCAAAGAGCCCCTCTTCAGTCAAGAAGTGGGAAGACACACACAACGACAGTGACCCGTCGCAGTCTGTACAATCAGACACACCTGCGACTGCGCCGACGGTTGTGACACACCTGAATTACACGGAAAGAGGTAAACGTAAGAAGATACGTTGGCCAAAACCTAAACGATTCCTGTGTACCGTCTTCTCTCAGCTGCGCGAACAGCTTAAACTAAACGGTGGCATCCTAACTTGTGCCCATGGACGGACGTCCTCACCTGTGTTCGTGGTCCCCCATGACCAAAGGGGGGTGATGTTAGGCCATGCCAAAGACAAAGATTTGAATGTACACCTCAGAAACACTTTTGCTTTCGCCCAGAAAAACCTGGAAAAATCCGCTGAAGGACGTAAGGCGTACTACGACCAGAAGGCCTCTCATAATGAACTCCAAGTGGGAGACAGAGTCTGGTACTATACGTTCGCTCCAGCAACCGGGAAAGGAGGGTCCGAGACCGGAACTCTCGCCCGCAAACTAATGCCCAGGTGGACTGGACCTCATCTGATAACAGACAAAGTGTCCTCAGTCGTCTACGAAATCAAAATCAGCAAAGGCCGCAAAGAGCCAATTGCTAAATGGGTACATCGAAATCAGATCAAACCTTACAAGGCGTTCAATGACTCCACAAAAGACAAAGATCTCACAAACACACCGACTTCATGGGATAATAAGGTCGTCCAAACACAAGTTAGTAAATAAACTAATCAGGTTTAAACTACCGTACTTTCCCACCCTATAAGTCGCATTGTCCAATTTGAACTTAGAAACGCTAAGCCTAAAACCCACAACAAAAAACTAACCTTAACAACCGTTTAAATCCACGAGATTTAATTTGACCTCGGTCATAAAGTTGAGACCTGTTTTTCTTGTGTGTTGCACTTTGGAATCTGACGACAAGAGTGTGTCGAAGCAGTGAAACGTTGTTTCCTTGTTGTTTAGTCATTACTGTTGTCATTAGTTGAGATATTGTTTGGTTCTGAACACTCCCAGCCAAAAAGGTTTTGTATTAACATTGGTTAATGAATGATATGGATTTAACTATGCCAACATGCAGTTCGTTTTGTTAAATCTCAATCGTCGAAGAGTCAATGTAGTTTAAAGCTACTCAAGGTACCATAAACTACACTGGTCTCACAATTTCTAAATTGAACCGATTCGATCGTTTCTATTCTAGATTATCTATTCATTTTGATGAGTCTCGCCATAGACTTCAAAATTTATTAGGAATACCAAATCCTACGTCGATCGTCTAAAAGACAACAGACATTTAGATCAAACTATATTTCATTTTTATTTTAGTTTAACCTAAACTAAGTAATGAATGGAGGAATAGTTTGGAATTAGAGGCCTTCGTTACAGAAGCCCTCCAAAATTTTATAGGTACAGATCCCTATATCTAATTTTACAGAATTGATCCACCCCTTAATTGGTAATTGTAGCTGATCTAAACCATGATAGCTTACATACCAGGTGCATATAGGTAAGGCTAATGTAAAATCCCAATCATAAGCCCACCTAAAAAACCACATAATTGCATGACACATAGAACCAGAGTGGCACTGACTGGAAACCAACCAGCCAACAACCTTCGATGTGGGGACCTGCAGCTCCAACGCTTGGTCTTCAACCTTCATCCAAGGGTCGCCTCCTCTGCGTCAATCGAGGGATCCCCTCTACATGCTGATTATGAAAACAATTGTTGCTGATCAATCAACAAAACTAATCGTTGTGGAATTACCGCTGTGGATTATAAGACTTTGTTTCCCAAAGGATCACAGACTTTGTTTGCCAAGAGTTAACAGACTCAGTTTTCCAAGGGATTAAAAGCTTTTCGCAATGGGATTACCTCCGAACAGTATGGAATTTCAAAAACTTTATGGGATTATAATTTTTGATTTTTCTTTTCCACTTGCTGGATTACTTCAAGATCAAAGACAGTTCAAGGTTTCCTTTCGTGTTGGACCCCATCCCCAAGGACTGGCGATGGCTTCCAAAAGGGGGGAGATGTAGTGGACCTACCCAGGGTCAAATTAAGGTTTTTGAACTGTCCAGTGATGACCTTTACTGACCTCTCAGTAAAGCAAGACATTTACTACAAAATCATTCATTTAGCTATAATCTGATAAATAGTCACCAAAAGAGACTATTTCTATCTTTGATTTTATTCTAATGTGATCAAAAGAATAACTTTTGTCATTTTCATGATGTGTGCTTTTAAGCTGTGTTATTCTGTAAGAGTTAAACTGTGTTCACTGCTGTGTTAAAGGTGAAGTCTCGGGTCAGAGAGACCGGACGGTTTTGTTTAGAAAGTCAGAAGACAGCTAATCCGTTGTTTTCATGAGCAGGGCTCCAGCTTTCTCTGTCTGTTCCTAAACATTTCCCTCGGCTGCTGGCTGTAACCTTGGGTCGTGATAAGACAAGTGAACTCCTCGATTGATCCTGCTTTAAGTCCTAAGTTTTTGCTGAAACGCTTCAGAGTTTCTGGGAACTTCAAAGAGATGTGAACCTTTCCCAAAGAGCTGAATGAATGCCTGTCACCCGCCAAGGACAGTCATTCAGCTAAGGATTGTATAACATGCCGTTATGAATCCACTTCGAACGAGCGTAAGCTCAAGACTTTGTTTATTCCTTCCTGGAATAAGTTTATCTTGAAGTCAGAGGCCTGAAGCTGACACATTTTCTGATGACCAACGCGAAACCCAGGAGACGTTGGAAACGTAAACGAATACCCTGCTCGAAGGTACTGTACTGGTTCCCACAAGGACCCGTGCATCTGAAAAGCTACAAGGTCTTCTCTCTTACCGGGCTGTCGTCAAAAGGTAAAGAGCTGTTTACAAACGTACCTGGATTTTAGCAGAAGTCGGATGAGAAGTGTCACTTTGGTCTCATGCTCACAATAATTTCCTTTAAACCATCTTTCCTCCTCTCTTTTCCCTCTCAACCTAAGCTGGAAACTATTTTAAGCTAAAAGAGCCCACAGACTAAATATGTTAACATCCAATATTGAAGTCTGTTGTGTTAAATTTAAGTGTGCTGACGTATTAATTTGAAAGAAAGTGAAATCATGTCAATCAAGTGTAATGGTGTTGATTTTAGTTGATTTATTTTAAATAAATGGTAGTGTCGCCTGGCATACCAAACTAAGTCAATGTCCATTGTCACTCTATAGCTCTGTTTATTTATCCATCATAAAGATCACAGAAATATTGGGTAAACTGAAAAAGAAAAGAATCCGTGAAATTACTATTCAATCTGAATAAGTAAATTAATTAAGGTAAAGAGGTCAGTATTAATATTGACCTCCTCATAATCCTTTACAAGTGGAACATTTCACCAAGAGTGGAACATTTCACCAAGAGTGGAACATTCCATCAAGAGTGGAACATTCCATCAAGACTGGAACATTTCACCAAGAGTGGAACATTCCACCAAGAGTGGAACATTCCATCAAGAGTGGAACATTCCATCAAGAGTGGAACATTCCACCAAGAGTGGAACATTCCACCAAGAGTGGAACATTCCATCAAGAGTGGAACATTCCATCAAGAGTGGAACATTCCATCAAGAGTGGAACATTCCACCAAGAGTGGAACATTCCACCAAGAGTGGAACATTCCATCAAGAGTGGAACATTCCATCAAGAGTGGAACATTCCACCAAGAGTGGAACATTCCACTAAGAGTGGAACATTCCATCAAGAGTGGAACATTCCATCAAGAGTGGAACATTCCTTCAAGAGTGGAACATTTCTCCAAGAGTGAAACATTCCACCAAGAGTGGAACATTCCATCAAGAGTGGATCATTCCATCAAGAGTGGAACATTTCACCAAGAGTGGAACATTCCACCAAGAGTGGAACATTCCAGACTTTTTTTATTCATGAACATTATAACTGAGAGAACGAAGAACTAAAAGAGGTTCAGCACAACTCCTGCTGATCAGCTGATGAACTCCTGGACAGGACATGTCTCAGTCCTCAAGTCCAGACACTCCTGAAGCAGAGACATCAGAAGCTAACAGTACCGTGTCTCAGAGGTCCAACGTCCTCTTGTCTCATGAAAGATTTATAAATCTGGTCTCAGAGTCTGGAGGACGAGTGGAGAGGTCCAGAACCCACAAAGTCCAGAGAGAAGTTTCCACAGTCTGTGATGGTTTGGGTCCATGTCCATGTCTCTGAAGTCCACAGTCCACGCAGCATCTTGCAGGACACTGTCCATCAGGACTCAGCACTGACCCACATGGACAAAGAACCAGCAGCTGGTTCTGGAAGATTCTCACTTTCTTTGTTTTTCATTAAAATCATGAAAACTAGAAGAACCAAAGTGTGAGATCTTCACAACGTTCTAATGTTTCTACATGCAGATCTAAATACTTCTGTTATGTTGACCAGCTGTGGCGGCCATCTTGAATCAGGCTGTGATCAGCTGCAGACGTTGAACCAGTCAGTGGCGGGCGATCATGTAAAGACTGAAGAGTCAGTTTTATTTCCTGGTCATAATTAATTCTGTACAGTAGAAATAAATGTATAAACTTTGATCAGCCTGTGAGTTCTTCTTGTTTGTCAACATAATAAAAATATTGTAAATAATAAAAAGAACATGAATGAAGTCAGCTGGACGTTCACTGCAGATCAATATTCTGATTGATCTTTGTACATCATTTATAATTTAATGATTTAAAACTCACAGATCAAACATGAAATAATAAAAGTGTAGATGTGTTGAACAGTCAGGATCTGACCTGAGGTCAGTTCAGTCAGGAGTTCATCTGATGAAGATGAAGATGAAGAACACTCACCTGATTTAGTCACAGCAGACTGGTAACCATTATCAAGATGGTTCAGGCAGTACCTCTCCTTCTCATGTCTCATCTCATAGAGCTTTGTACTGTCGTTGTTCCACTTCTCAGCGTTCTTCACTCCATACTCCGTGTATCCAACAAAGTGACCCACAGAACTGTCGAACCTGATGTACTCCTTCTTCTCGTAGTAGTAGGAGCGGATTAACTCGATGTCCTTCAGCTCAGGGGAGGTGAACACACAACGAGTCACTAAATAGGTCACGAATCCATCTGAGGAACAGAACCAGAACAGAACCTCATCAATCACTGATTATGTTTTATAGATGGTGATGAAGTATAAAGACTGTGTGTAGCTGATTATTTATTGATCAATAATTACTATAGTAGTTACTGATCAGACATACCGTGCACCTGTGAAGTCTGATCAAGTTTAAAAGTATCAGTCAGTGATCAGTTCATTATTACCATCTTTAGATTAAACAGTGATTAACTTGACAGCTGAGTATTGATCAATAATCAGAGTATAGATCAATAATCAGTATTGATCAATAATCAGAGTATAGATCAATAATCAGTATTGATCAATAATCAGAGTTTTGTTTAGTAAAGACAGTATTGTTCAATAATCAGAGTATTGATCAATAATCAGAGTATTGATCAGTAATCAGAGTTTTGTTTAGTAAAGACAGTATTGTTCAGTAATCAGAGTATTGATCAATGATCAGAGTGTTGATCAGTAATCAGAGTTTTGTTCAGTAATCACAGTATTGATCAGTAATAAGAGTATTGATCAATGATCAGAGTATTGATCAGTAATCATAGTTTTGTTCAGTAATCACAGTATTGATCAGTAATCAGAGTATTGATCAATAATCAGAGTATTGACCAATAATCAGGTTTGTTTAGTAATCATAGTATTGATAAGTAATTAGAGTATTGATCAATAATCAGAATATTGATCAATAATCAGTTTTGTTCAGTAGTCACAGTATTGATCAGTAATCAGAGTATTGATCAATAATCAGAGTTTTGTTCAGTAGACACAGTATTGATCAATAATCAGAGTATTTATCAGAGTATTGATCAGTAATGAGAGTTTGGTTCAGTAATCACAGTATTGATCAATAATCAGAATATTGATCAACAATCAGTTTTGTTCGGTAATCACAGTATTGATCAATAATCAGAGTATTGATCAATAATCAGAGTTTTGTTCAGTAATCACATTATTGATCAGTAATCAGAGTATTTATCAGAGTATTGATCAATAATCACGGTTTTGTTCAGTAATTACAGTATTGATCAATAATCAGAGTTTTGTTCAATAATCACAGTATTGATCAGTAATCAAAGAACTATTCAATAATCAGAGTATTGATCAATAATCAGAGTTTTGTTTAGTAATCACAGTATTGATCAGTAATCAAAGAATTGTTCAGTAATCACAGTATTGATCAGTAAAGAACTATTCAGTAATCAGAGTATTGATCAATAATCAGAGTTTTGTTTAGTAATCACAGTATTGATCAGTAAAGAATTGTTCAGTAATCACAGTATTGATCAGTAAAGAACTATTCAGTAATCAGAGTATTGATCAGTAATCACAGTATTGATCAATAATCACAGTATTGATCAGTAAAGAACTATTCAGTAATCAGAGTATTGATCAGTAATCAGAGTATTGATCAATAATCTTGAGTTTTGTTCAGTAATCCGAGTTTTTTTCAGTACAGTAATTACAGTATTGATCAGTAAAGTATTGATCAGTAATCAGAGTATTGATCAGAGTATTCCTCCTACCTGCAGGCCAGACGGTGATGAAGAGGAGGAGGCAGCAGAGGACTGATGAAGTCATGGTTCTGTCTGGGTCCAGTTGATAAACTGAGTCTGTTGGACTGAGAGAGCCGCTGTTAAAGCAGAGCAGTGATGACGTCACGCAGCGTCATCAGTTACCAGGTAGAACAGCCTGGCTGCAGCCTGCTGAGAGGAGACAGCTCGAGGCTTTTTTTCATTCAACCTTTATTTAGTCAGGTAAATCTTATTGAACCTCATGGGCTCATTTATGAAAGCGACCTGCTAAAACTAAAGAACAATGAACAGCAATGGTAGAATTTCCTTAAACAATAAACAATAGAAAACAAAAGAGAAAAAAACAAAAGAAGAAATACTTTTTTTTTTAACAAAGTATCAAAAAACGAGCAAAACATAAGGTAGACGTATAAAATCAAAGACAGGAACAAATCTGCATTGGTTTTTGCCAGGATTCCAACAGATTCTGAAAACCATTTAGAGAAGTCAAGGTCGAGAGCTTCAGATCTTTTTGTAAGATATTCCATGAAGCAGGAGCAGAGTATGAGAAGGCCCTTTTTCCAAGTTCAGTCCTCACTGACGGAACACTGGCTTCAAGAAGAGTCTCAGAGGAAGGTGTCCACACATTAAAGGTTCTGCTGTAGAACCTCATGTTCCTGTGGTACTGATCCAAACTTTACTACTGTACAACCTGGATGTTCTGATGGTAAAACAAAAGATAATAAAATAAATTGACTTTGAGTCACAGTTTTCTGTTCTTTGCAGCACTGATCCTGATCCTGATCCATGGTTCTGGTTCTGATCCAGGTTCAGATTCTGGTTCTGCTGGAGATTTCTTCTTTCCTCTGTCACTCTGTGCTGCTCAGGATGGAGGTTAACATGAAGTAAAGACTTAACATTGCTCAAGTTATTTCTACAGGTTAGTCTCATTGAGCCTCAGAGACTCATTTACAGAGACCTGGTTTAACAAAGACTGATGACAACAGTAAACAACAACAACAATAATAGACAATCATAAAAGAGGCATACAAATTAAGAATAAATGAAATAAATATTAAAGAAAATGATATTTAAAAAACAAAACAACAGCTGGATTATAAAGTGAAACTAACAGGAACATGTCTGCATTGGTTCTTACCAGGAACTTATCAGATGTTTGAAGTCACATAGAGAGGTCAAAGGTCAAGAGCTTCAGATCTTTTTGAAAGATATTCCAGGAAACAGGAAATAATGTTTTTTTATAATGTATGGAGGTTTAGCTCAGCTCCAATAACATTTTTGTATGCATGTGTTTGACTCTGTTAGCAAAATATCCCATGAACCACTGGAGGATTTTTAATGAAACTGTCAGACAGAATTCACTGAGTGAACCTCACTCAAAATGGCCGCCATTGCTAGTCCACATTAATCAACAGAAAAATGTCCACAACAGTTTTAAATTAAATTCCAAGAATTCTGTGTCATTGAGAAATAATAATAAGGATTATTGTTGTTATTATTGTTGTAGTGGTTAATAATATATTTGTATCAGTTTTTCAGTCGGGTCATGTGATGGTGGAAGCAACAGAGTTCATGTGGTTTGGGTCAAACTGAGACTGATGAAGTTAGGTCTGATTAAATGTTACGTTGGGAGACCAGAGCATGTACCGGCGCAACACTCTCATTTATGAGAACGGGGCCCTGATCTGTGGGTCCAGCTCATCATCCTCCAAGAACAAGACTTTTATTATTTTCATACTTCACAGTCCCAGCAGATCTTCCTCTGATTTTATCTTCAAATGGTGTCCCTATTGAGTTTGTTGATTCCTATAAATATCTGGGTATCCTGATCGATTCACATCTCTCTTTTAAACTCCACGTGGAAAACCTAGTGAAGAAACTGAAAGTTAAACTGGGTTTCTTTTTCAGAAACAGATCATGTCTAACACTGAATGTTAGGAAACGCCTTGTATCTGTGACTTTCCTTCCCTCCATTGATTACGGTGACATTCTCTACATGAATGCTCCTACAAGCACCCTGCGGATGTTGGATGTTGTCTATCATGGTGCACTAAGATTCATAACTGGCTGTGATTATCGTACCCACCACTGCACCCTGTATTCACTGGTTAACTGGACATCATTAACCTCACGCAGACTCTTCCACTGGTACATTTTCATCTTTAAATCACTTCTTGGTCTGCTGCCCTCATACATCTCCTCCTACATGTCTTTGCGTGAGTGCAGCTACAGCGTGCGCTCTCAGGACATGATTACCTGCAGTGTTCCCTCAGTGAGGACTGAACTTGGAAAAAGGACCTTCTCCTACTCTGCTCCTGCTTCATGGAATATCTTACAAAAATATCTGAAGCTCTCGACCCTGACCTCTCTAATTGACTTTAAACATCTGTTCAGTTCCTGCAGACATATTCTTCTTGTTTTGTCTTTTCTACACCGCCTTATAATCTGTTTTTGTTGCTACTATTCCTCGATTGTCCGTTTGGTTGCTATTTTGTTTTGATTTGTAAAAAAAAATAAAATAAATGGAGAAACTTAAATATGTACGCCTCTTTTATTATTGTCCTCTGTTGTCATCATTCTTTGTTAAAACCAGGTGTTTCTTGTAAATGAGTCCCAGAGGCTCAACCTGCCTAAATAAAGGTTGAATGAATTCATCATCTGGATGAACTGAAAAACAAAATCAAGTCTTTAAAAACTAAATGAATCAGAGACAGACGTAAAAACAACTTGGATAAATAAAAACATGTTTTACTTTTTACTTTCTAAAGATTTTTCGATGTGTTGAATTTACAGATTAATGTATTTGTAGTTTTATTAACTTTAAATTGTCCCTGAGGTCAGGGGGATCCTCTGGCCTCAGGTGTCGCTGTGATGGACATGTCACCTGTCCAGGTGTTCCTGTGATGGACATGTCACCTGTCCAGGTGTCTCTGTGATGGACATGTCACCTGTCCAGGCGTCTCTGTGATGGTCACCTGTCCAGGTGTCTCTGTGATGGTCACCTGTCCAGGTGTCTCTGTGATGGACATGTCACCTGTCCAGGTGTCTCTGTGATGAACGTGTCACCTGTCCAGGTGTCTCTGTGATGATGTCACCTGTCCAGGTGTCTCTGTGATGGACATGTCACCTGTCCAGGTGTCTCTGTGATGGTCACCTGTCCAGGTGTCTCTGTGATGGACATGTCACCTGTCCAGGTGTCTCTGTGATGGACATGTCACCTGTCCAGGTGTCTCTGTGATGGTCACCTGTCCAGGTGTCTCTGTGATGGACATGTCACCTGTCCAGGTGTCTCTGTGATGGACATGTCACCTGTCCAGGTGTCTCTGTGATGGTCACCTGTCCAGGTGTCTCTGTGATGGTCACCTGTCCAGGTGTCTCTGTGATGGTCACCTGTCCAGGTGTCTCTGTGATGGACACCTGTCCAGGTGTCTCTGTGATGGACATGTCACCTGTCCAGGTGTCTCTGTGATGAACATGTCACCTGTCCAGGTGTCTCTGTGATGGACATGTCACCTGTCCAGGTGTCTCTGTGATGACTGTCACCTGTCCAGGTGTCTCTGTGATGGACATGTCACCTGTCCAGGTGTCTCTGTGATGGTCACCTGTCCAGGTGTCTCTGTGATGGACATGTCACCTGTCCAGGTGTCTCTGTGATGGACATGTCACCTGTCCAGGTGTCTCTGTGATGGTCACCTGTCCAGGTGTCTCTGTGATGGACATGTCACCTGTCCAGGTGTCTCTGTGATGGACATGTCACCTGTCCAGGTGTCTCTGTGATGGTCACCTGTCCAGGTGTCTCTGTGATGGTCACCTGTCCAGGTGTCTCTGTGATGGTCACCTGTCCAGGTGTCTCTGTGATGGACATGTCACCTGTCCAGGTGTCTCTGTGATGATGTCACCTGTCCAGGTGTCTCTGTGATGACATGTCACCTGTCCAGGTGTCTCTGTGATGGACATGTCACCTGTCCAGGTGTCTCTGTGATGGTCACCTGTCCAGGTGTCTCTGTGATGGACATGTCACCTGTCCAGGTGTCTCTGTGATGGTCACCTGTCCAGGTGTCTCTGTGATGACATGTCACCTGTCCAGGTGTCTCTGTGATGGACATGTCACCTGTCCAGGTGTCTCTGTGATGGTCACCTGTCCAGGTGTCTCTGTGATGGACATGTCACCTGTCCAGGTGTCTCTGTGATGGACATGTCACCTGTCCAGGTGTCTCTGTGATGGTCACCTGTCCAGGTGTCTCTGTGATGGTCACCTGTCCAGGTGTCTCTGTGATGGTCACCTGTCCAGGTGTCTCTGTGATGGACATGTCACCTGTCCAGGTGTCTCTGTGATGGTCACCTGTCCAGGTGTCTCTGTGATGGACATGTCACCTGTCCAGGTGTCTCTGTGATGGACATGTCACCTGTCCAGGTGTCTCTGTGATGACTGTCACCTGTCCAGGTGTCTCTGTGATGGACATGTCACCTGTCCAGGTGTCTCTGTGATGACGTCACCTGTCCAGGTGTCTCTGTGATGGACATGTCACCTGTCCAGGTGTCTCTGTGATGGACATGTCACCTGTCCAGGTGTCTCTGTGATGGACATGTCACCTGTCCAGGTGTCTCTGTGATGGTCACCTGTCCAGGTGTCTCTGTGATGGACATGTCACCTGTCCAGGTGTCTCTGTGATGGTCACCTGTCCAGGTGTCTCTGTGATGGACATGTCACCTGTCCAGGTGTCTCTGTGATGGTCACCTGTCCAGGTGTCTCTGTGATGGACATGTCACCTGTCCAGGTGTCTCTGTGATGGTCACCTGTCCAGGTGTCTCTGTGATGGACATGTCACCTGTCCAGGTGTCTCTGTGATGGTCACCTGTCCAGGTGTCTCTGTGATGGACATGTCACCTGTCCAGGTGTCTCTGTGATGGTCACCTGTCCAGGTGTCTCTGTGATGGTCACCTGTCCAGGTGTCTCTGTGATGGACATGTCACCTGTCCAGGTGTCTCTGTGATGAACGTGTCACCTGTCCAGGTGTCTCTGTGATGGACATGTCACCTGTCCAGGTGTCTCTGTGATGGACATGTCACCTGTCCAGGTGTCTCCGCTTCTCTCAGTGTCTCCTTGACTTGATGAAGTTTGTTTTCTGAGATTCAGCAGCTGATGGACTCTACCTGGTTCCCGGTGACGTCACGGCCTCTCTGCTCTCTGATTGGCTGTTCATTGAGGAAGAGTCCCGCAGCTGATCCAGTTTCTGTCAGTTGGTCTCAGAGGTCCAGTCAGAACTCAGTGATCTGATGAAGAAGATGAAGCTGCTCCTCTTCCTCTGCAGTGTCCTCTGTGTCTCTGCTGATGGTGAGTTCTGTTTACTGATAAACAAACAAACAAACAAACAAACAAACAAACAAACAAACAAACAACCAGCCTGTCAGCAGGTTGATCACAGTCTCTGTGTTTCAGTTCTACATGAGGACATTGCTATCATTGGCTGTTCAGATTCTGATGGAGAGATGTTGCTTGGTCTGGATGGAGAGCATATGTATGGTCTGGATGGAGAAGAGGTGTGGTACGCTGACTTTGAAAAGGGACAAGGAATTGAACCTCAGCCTCCTTTCATAACTCATATCAACTACGTGAAAGACGCTTATCAGAGTGCTTTAGGTGGTCAGCAAGTTTGCAGAGATAACCTGAAGAACGCTCGTATTGGGATGAAGGACATTCCTGTGGAACGAGGTAAAAGAAGTTTAAATGTGAAGACGTCAGAGAAACTTTATTAAAACAAACCAGTCTGAACAGAAACAACTAAACACTGCAAAAATATAAAATGTTTGTTTAAAAAAAATTAAAATGTTTTATTTTATAAAATAAACTCAACTTTAAAGTGCGACTAAACCCAAAATTAAATTTTTTTAGCTGATAAACTCCCTAGAATGTGTTTAAAATGTTATCTAGCACTATGGCTGTGTTTATTCTCACATAATTGTGCATATCTGTGTAAATTGGCAATATTTGGTCTAAAAATGTGTTTACGGTAGTTCTATGGGTTGAACTGGTGGATTACACCTTAATTTTCTTATTTGTGCAAACGCTCATGTGTGACATGTCTGCTCATGTGTGATGTCACACAGGTGGTTCAAGCAGAGCCAATCCCCTGCAGAGATGAGAAGTGCATACCTTATATGGAAGTGCTGCATTTCACTCCTGACAAGCGGTTTTATTTTTCTTTTCATTTTCATTTCTTTAGGCCTTTGGTTTTGGATGGAATGGGTGGAATAGATAAATACATCTACATGTTTATTCTTTGTTGTTGCTTGGTGTATGTTGTTGGCTAGAGGCAGTGCTTTAAGTGGAAAAAAATAAGTGCCGGTACCCTCCCTTATCTCTTCAGACAGGCTTTTGGTTAATTTTGTACATTGATTTTAGAGTTTGTTATGTTTTACCTTTTTGTATAGTACTTCTGTGATTTTAAGATTTTATTTTTCCTTTTGTAAAGCACTACAGTATGTGACTCTCATGTCTGTGAAATGTGCTATATAAATAAAACATACTTACTAAAAGTAAAAACTCATTTCTTAAATATGCTGGTGAAGATGTTTTGCCAGAAATTTTGAATAAAGTAGAAGCCATTTCCTGCATTCTGGTGTATTTTAACAAGTTGTTAAACATCTATGTTTACCTACATGTAAACACTTGATTCAATAACTATTTTAGAGACATCTAACAAAATAAAGTCAGGTCCTGTGGACAGATTAAAAAATTGTTTAAATTATTATTGATCATGAATCAGGATATTTTAGAGACACCTCATTCAACTAGATCATATAGACATCATCCTGTTTTTAAACTCACTCCTGTGGCTATAATTAAATTAATGTGACACTTTATCACAGTGGCTTTAGGGGTGCAATTGACTTTTATTTTGTTAATTTTTATTTAGTTTTATTTGTAACACAACATGCCATTTTACTAAACAATGGTGACACTCAACTGCATGTATAAAAATATTAACTTTACCCAATGAACAGGTGACATTTTAATAACCACCAACAGTGAATTTAGGAGGGGTTTTTACTGTTTCTGATTTAGTGATAGATGTGGTTTAATGTAGAGACTTGCCTGCAGCTGTTCCTTCATACACACCGTGGTGAAGTTAGTTTATGACTCTGTCATGTTTTCATCAGCTGGGTTCTCTCGTATCGTCAAGAAACACTGCCTGTTCTACTTCCGCCTCCCTCGCGCTCTGTCGCGTTGCAGAGTTTGTTTGTTTTTTAACAGATTTCGCTGTTGTCTCCTCCCCCCGTCTGTCCTGAGGTTGTGATTGGCCAAATGACGCGCTCCACCAAAGATGTTTTATTGTCGAGAAGATGCATTGCTCTGTCTTGAAATCCAGTCAGGGGGAAATTATGCCGTCTGCCATGGGTCTTTCAAGTGAAGAAGACGAAAATAAGTTCCGGAACGCACCTTACTCTTAAAAAAAGTCCCGGTACTCTCAGGGTTAAATTTTAGAAGTGGTGGAACTGGGTTCCGGTGAGTTCCGGCCCACTTAAAGCACTGGCTAGAGGTTTAATTTGTTTTAGGTTGTTGCAGGTGGAGGCGTGAACAAAAGCACAACTCTACCTCCACCCCTCCTTGTCTCTCGACACGCCCATTTTCAGGGAGATTTTGGAAGGAGGAGTTACCGT